>JAJONR010013487.1:0-12891 GCA_029582245.1 Solanum etuberosum
GGGGGGGGGGGGGGGGTTCGAGGAGTTATTTTGTGGTGGGTTTTGCCTAGAAGGTGGCTCTGTGAGGTGTTTTTTTTTGAAAGATGAAACAATGAGTGAAAGGAAATAAGGGGGAAAGGTGTCAAGTTTGCCTTTAAACTTTGCAGATGTTATAGATGTGCTCTTTGTTAGCCATGTGGTAGACCAGTGTTGTCAAAAGCGAGAAGCGCCAAAAAGCTCTAAGGTCCGGATGGGGCTTTAAGTCCAAACCACAAATAAAATGAGGGCTTTAATGGAAAGAAGGCGCAAATAGAAAAAAAATACAAATATATATATGTTTAGTCCAAGGCTAATAAATATAAGTATGAATAACAATCTATGGACAAAGAAATTGATTTTTTCACAGTAAAATGAAATACTAATTGTTTAGCGTCATCGCTGCAGAAAACACTCGTTCACAAGGAAAAGTTTTTGTATTAGAGCCTTACTGACGACACTGAAGCGCACATTTTGCAGATGGCGTTTTACAAGCCTTTTCTGTAAAAATACTCTCATGGTTTGCTATCCTTAGAAGAGTTTTTGATCAACGATGTAATGTAATTTCAAACTACCAAGGCAAACTATTTGCACAGCAATGCAATTTCAGCAACTGAGACAATTATTAGTTTCTATCCGGCTTAGTCAGACATTGAATTTTGTGTGCAATTGGTGATTAAATTTGTCCAGTTTCATGTGACATTGCTAAATATTTTGATAGTGAGTCTTGTAGAGGTGGAATATAAAAAAAAAACTGCATTATGGGTCTACCTTTGCCCCTCTTCTAAAAAACTCCTATCATGTACATTGCTTGGAGAGAGAAGGAAAACCAAATAAACTGAAAGATTCGGTCTGACAAAATCATTCGTTCTACACTATTTCTATAGACTTTCAGGGCTTGTTCTTTGTTAACTTCTTTTCTTAATTATTGTAGGAGCTTGTAGGACTTCTTTCCATCCTATATGTGCCAGGGAAGCTAGCCACAGAATGGAGATATGGGGGAAACTTGGATGTGATGATGTGAGCTCTTGTTTTCTGTTTTGAAAATTCTTATTCTTCCTGTCGTGGCTCTTTTTACCTGTAATATTGAACTGATAGTCCTTTTCTGATTTCGGTTTTCGAATTGATGTTATTTTATACTAAATGTACTTTGATCCTTCATTTTGTAACATCATGTTGATTTAAAGTGTCTTCCTTGTTGCTCTTTACCTACTTATTTCCAATGCTTTTAGGTTGAATTACGTGCATTCTGCTCGAAGCATTCAGATTTCCAGATCAGCAGTAGCAGTCAACAAGGTAAAGGCACTGCAGTAGACGTTGTTTCTTGCTCCACAGATAACAATCAGTTGGCTGCATCAGTCACAGCCAAACCACACAAGTTAAAGCTTGGCTTAAGAAATGGAGACAAAATGGTGTTGCACACGGACAGTTCCATCTCAGGTTTAGATAAGTTGAATGATGATGGATTACAACAGGAAGGGCTGCTGGAGAAGGGCTTGAATCTTAGACACCAAACAGAATGCGGTGTTTCACAGCAGCCTGTTAATAGGGATTTGTGTGAAAACAAAGATGGTGATGTGGCTGATCCTGTAGATTTCACCATGATATTGAAAAAGGTATTGTATCATCTAGGCTTAGTAGCAACTGTACATTCACATACTCATAGATCATGTTGGCAAATCTTGAAAACTGTGATGAAATGATACACCGATATATTAGTCTTTGCATCATTGCATGTGTGGTTTTCTCGGGTATATATACTCTGTGTATTAACACAATTCAATGAATGCCCATTGGAGGTGCAGAAATGTCCACGTAGATATCAGATTCTGTCAATATGAAAATTAAATAAGATACGATGGTCTGTTTGACCATGGGTGACTGATTTTGTTCTGGAAGTATATACCCCATAAGATTTGGTATCTGTACTTTTAATCTGGAGAACCTTTTTTTCTTCTTTGATTCTAGTTTTATATGCCATTTAAATTTATAAAATACTGAATATATTCATTCTTTTTGTAGTTAATAGAGCAGAAAAAGGTTGATGTAAGTGATGTTGCTGTGGAGATTGGTGTACCTTCAGATTTGTTGGCCTCAATGCTCAATGTAATATTCTTTGTTCTAGTATTCTCCTCTATACTTTTCGTGTATTATGCACATGATAAGAAACTCAAGAATTCTGTCTCTCTTGAAGATGAGTTGATTTGTTTTTGATAATGCACTGATACTTCTCTTGATCTACAATTCTGCTAATTGCAGGATGGTAAAATGGTTCCTGACATACGGTCCAAGGTAGCTAAGTGGTTGAAGAATCATGCTTATATTGGAAGTCTACATAGAACTTTAAAAGTCAAAATTAAATCCACTAAAGCCCCAAAAGTTGGGGCTGGTGTGGTGGATGATTTGGATTCCATTAGAGTAACCGAACCCGAGATTACGGACTTCGTACCCGTGAAATCTGTACCACCTCGAAGAAGAACCAAAAACAATGTCAGGGTTGTGAAAGATGGTGAATCACTTTATTCATCTAAGGAGACGGTAAACATTGATGGAGTAGCTGCAGATGATGCTAAAACTAGTGTGAATGGAAGGGAAGATTCAAGTTGTCCAAGAGTTCTGTCTGCTGGTGTACAGAAGGTATGATAAATATTTTATGATTTTGTAGATCTTGATTATTTAATTATATTTTTCATTGAGATCAGGCGAATAACATGTGATATGGGATCAGTTTTACGGAGTTGGTTATAGGCTACCTTTACTATTTGATTTTCTTCGATGTCTACAATTAAACCAAACATATTGGTTGCTCTAGGCCTCATTTGTTTTCATTAAGTTTGAGATGTATGAATCTGAATGCATATCTAAATATTAAGATGTGTCATTAAGATTTTAGATGTTTGAACATTAAGATGATGTATTAAGATGCACTACATAATTACGACTATTTGTTTTCTCTACATCTGAATATATAAAACTTGTCTTTATTTAAAGCTTAATGAATATACAATTTAAATAAAATACTAAATTAATCTAATACTATATGTCCCTGCCTGCATTTGGTGGTCTATATGGATGGAGAGGAACCAGAGACGTTTTAAAAACAAGAGCTGCTCTATGCAGAATTTGAAGCTGAATTGTCTGGTTCTTTTCTTTTTTTGGTGTAAACATGAATATCCTCAAGATGCAGAGGATATTCCTAGTATTTTAGAGTTCTTATGACCTCCATAGGAGTTATTTTCCTTTTGCAACTTTTGGATGTAAGTATTACTAGAATACTCCTTGTGTATTCCTTTGTTTATAATACAAGTTATCTTTCTCAAAAAAAATCTAATACTATATCAATAAATATTTCAAAAACATTATATCACAGTTATAATGGTGGTTGGTGGTGCTGATTGTAAATGATGATAACAACTCACTATGTGTCACTTTGGTGATTGGTGGGGATTGTGGTTGTGGTAATCGGTGGTGGTGGGTGGTGGTAGTTGACAATGTTGGGCGATGACAATGGTGGCAGTTAGAGGTGAAGATGGATAGAGTAGTGATGAGCTGCATGCCATCTTTGTAGAGACCTTTGAACAGACATCTTAATGATATTAAGGCATGTATGGACATGATTTGAAATCTGATTGATTTGAAGTTGAAGTTTTGTTTGGACATGCAATTTGGATCTCTTAAGTTATATTTTTCTCATAAACATGAAGACTATCACAAGTTGTGAAAAATATCAAAATTATTCCAATTTTTAGACAATCTTACCAAATGAGTAAACCATAGTTCATATATAAGATATTAGTATATCTAAGGCGCCACATTTATAAAGTGCATATCTCCACGTTCCTCTTCTAAATATAAATAAATGTTTAGGATTACAAACTTTCAAATACACATTAGTTTATAAAGATCCACTAGTCAACAATAGTAGTAAATAGGTATTTCTTTAATATAAATCCTTTGACATGGTACAAACAATCTCTTCACGCCAAACATGTTTTTTTTTGTTGCAAAATATAAACTTCTGGGTCAAGTTTTACATTTTAAAAAAATTGAAATCACAATTTGAAATCTCAAATTCTTTTTTGGGGGAGAATTTACAATTTTAAATCTCGATTCCAAGTCACATGTCCTAACACTGAATTAAAGCATGATCCAATTCGCATGTCCAAACTCCTACTAAGACTTTGTTTCATGATCTTAATCATTCAGATCTTTTAGACGCATAAAGTGATTGCAAAATTTTAAAAAACAAATAAACGTACTTAATGATTAAGATTCAAATGTTCAAAACAAACAAATTTAATGACAAAAATCTTAATGATTAAGATTAATACCTTCATCAAGTGCAACCAAATGAGGCCTTAGTTTGGTTGGGCTGAGGTTGTTGCACTTCTGCCACCCTTTGGCAAAGTAGGCACTAAGCCAATGAGCAATCACCATCCTTTTGTCAGCTCGACAATGAGCAAGCCCCATCCTGTCGCCAACTTGATAGCCATGGGAGGCTGGTAGAGATGATTTACTTTCTTTGGTAAGCATTAACTGAAAAGAAGCCAAAGCTTCACGATTGGCTTTGATATGAGCATTTAGCCGATGAGCAAGTCATCACGTCGTCAGCTGGTCAACGAGCAAGCGAATGAGCAAGGCCAATCCTGTCGTCAGCTCGATGGGGGGTTGGTAGAGATGAATACTTTCTTTGGTAAGCATCAACAAAAAACAAGCCAAACTTTCATGAGAGTGACTTTGACACGACATTCATTTGAGAATGACTCTGTGTTGTGTGCTAAGGTTAAGGTTTAGGAAACTGCACATTAGTTGCTAAAATACAGTTTTTTTTTTCTTTCCATTTTAGGCTTTGGTATGAATCACATTGATAAGGCATTTCAGATTAAACATGAAAATCAGTGAATTTGGTAGCAGAAAGAGAGAAAAGACTGAAGGTGCAAAAAGGAGCGAACCTAAGTTGCGAAAAGTTGTTACCTATTGAGCATGATGACATGGCTCAGAATTGCAACGCTGTAGAATGGTATCCTTATGATTACAGTATTCTGATTTGTATTATGATCCTAGGGCTCAAGTTGTTGGGGGCTGGCTGTTAAGCGTGGACAAGATAATCTGACTAGGAACCATTAGTGTCTTTTACATTTGATGGTAGCTAGCTATAGATGTAGTTTGAGTCATGCAATTTTCTTTGGAAGGTTATTTCCTCTTTTCAGACATCTCTTCTGGTTGTCTGCACTTCAATAGAGGCATATGTGAGCCTTGGTAATGAGTGATAGATATCATTGAAGATGCATAGTGATATTATGTTGTTACTCTTGCTCTTATACCTTATTCCGAAAAGGATAATGGGCTCTTAAATTCAAGGGTTAGAGCATGCAATACTTGTTGGGAATTTGGACATTGTGATTCCTCAAGGTTTTTGAAATAATATTTTGGAAACTACTTAACAAGTAGTCCTACCTCACAGTATTATAATCTTAAAATGCTTAGGACATGCTTGAAAAAATGTTGTAGAAGAGAACCGAAATAATAGAAGTGTCATATTATAATGATTTTCTATTTCTAATTCCTCATTGTCAAGAAGAGGTATAGTGGAGCTTTCGTTCTCCTTCTGATTCTTCGCATTGTTCAGATTTCGACTGTTTCTGCCACTGATGTTGGTAATGCTCATGTTGAACATCCCAAAGGTGAAGACCCACAGGTTGGATGACTGTCTTTTAAAGTAAAAAAACAATAGTTTGATCTCTATCCTACCTGCAAATTTGCACATGTGAGGTCAATTTACGATATCTCTCACCCTAATCTATAATTATCATCAGTAACCAATTCACCACAACGCTCGCACTGTTCCTATAACTATCATCAGTAAGGAATGGATATTTTGCTGCTCACCAGGAGGAGAACAATTCTTTGAATGTTACCAGTTTTTTTAAAAAACAATTCTTTTTGGCACCTTAGTACTCCACATTGCCTTCCACACTTCTCTCATGTTGCCCCCTTTAGTTAAACCCGTGTTATTGGACCTCATTGTGAAGCATCTTCCCTTGATCCTCTCCAATCTGTCCTAGCCTTTCCCTCTCTTTCCTATATTGCAGGTGCATTTTTTTTTGTTGGAAAAACCATTGAACTTCCTCCCTTCCCTAGTCTTATTTGTTCCTCTTGAACCTTGTAATCCCGCACCCGCTAAACGCCTTGAAAGTTCCTCATCTGGTTGGATACTATCATCTCACTATCAGTGGAGCGGTACACACATAGGGATGCCTTGTTCAGTGATACTTCTGTTCACCGGTGGTCATACCAAAGGTGTGTCGTATTGCCATTTTCAACTATACAGTCCACGATCTCTGGAACTCTTATTTTTCTTCATTATTCCTTTTAATGGGCTCACACATCGTATGGATGTTGCCTCCCGAGAAACAGATACATCTCCATCTCGACTCTTCCCTATTTTCCAAAATAAATGTGTTGTGGACATGTCACAACCATTTTCCATATAGCACCTTCATGATTCTTGTCTGGATTAACATGATGAGATCAATTTTGAGACCTTTGACCTCTGCGGAAAATTCTCCTGATGGATCTACATTCTCATTTTTTGCCATTATAATTTTTTTCCCTGTTTAGGTATCTGTAATGTGGGTATTTGGCTTTTAAAATACTTGAGAAATAATTCCATTCGAACCTGGTTAAACAGAAATTGCCCCATTTGGCAAAGATCTTGGTTGAGTCTTCTGATAATCTTATATTTCTTTACTTGTTTGGTATTCTGTTCTGCTGACCACTCTTATCTTTGCTGCTCTTTTGATGATTTGGATTTTCTTAAGGGACACCTAGATTTTGTGACCTGTTGAATGATTTAGTCAGTGATTTGATCATTTGTTCTTGTTAAGTGGTGTAGCTTTTAAATAGTTTAGAGGTAATGTTCTTTCTTATCTCGTCTCCTGTACAGGTTATGCTCGCGACTATTCCCTCAAAAGCAACTCTAGCAGGCGATCCCAATGATGATGAAGGTTTGCATTATAGATTACTGATTTTTGTATGCATGTTAAGAATATGTAGTTTAACCTTCATATTTCATAGGGGCATTACTGTTCTTTTTCATATATTATCTTGCCGAAATATGATATCAATTGTCAAGATTCTTGAGATGAATAAAGGTCTTTATTTACTTATATTTGTGGGCAAATAGAGAATACCTATTGTATAGATAGACGGCAGTTTAAACACCTATGAATGATTATGGTTTCATAAGCAACTTGTACATACTTTTGACACTGGTTTGGTGTTTAGTAATGGAAGTTTTGAATTAAAAATAACAAAAAATGAAAAAATAGTCGCTTCCAATGAGGTTGGAATCAATATAATGGTTTGAGTCCTCGCAGGGACAAAAAAGTTTGGTGATTTTGTCCCCCCTAAACCTTGGTGAGTAGAGTTAAAACGTTACATGGTTAGTTGGCTTAGTGTGATGTGCAGGATGACACCAAGCAATGAATCTTTGAAAATGGTAACTTTAAAAATGTTCAGATCACATCTGGTCATCTTGTTGGATCTTCTGAAATGCCTATTTTAGTTTTTAGATAACAGTAGTATATGGGAGACTGGGAAATCTATGTGCACCTCGACTATTTCACTGGGTACCTGCATTCCTGTATCAGCCATCACTACATATTTTTTTTGATGAACTAAATGTTTCATTGAAGGCATCAAGAAGATGCAAATTACTTACAAAAGTAGAAGCAAAAACAGGTGGAAAGAAATCACCTAACCTATTTTCCAATGTGGGGATATGAATCCTTGTTTCCTATGGTCTTCTATCTAACTTCATCAACTGCAATGCCACATCTTTGTGCTCCTTGATTCTATATTATATTTCTTTTTAGAAAGACCTATTTCTAATTTATTCTAAGTTTCCTTGATCCGGCATTTTGGCCAATTTTGTAAATGATAACTAGTGATGATTAAGTTAATTTTAGTTGGACAAAATCATATATTCATATTTATTTTATGTCAAACTCGTGTAGTAGCATATCTATCATATAATATTGTTGAAAGAGTATGTTCTTCCAGAATAAAGATGAAATATTAAAGAGAAACCAAAATATGGCGTAATGGTTAATAGGTTTAAGATAATAAAAAATAAAGGGAAGCAAAAGAGATTTTTGTTTATCTATCTTCTCACGTATACTTCTTGTATATTGGATTTATCCTTTCCCCCTTGGGTCTCGGACCATGGAAAATAGGTGGTTACTTGTGAGGCTAATGCATGACCTTTCTAGGTGGGTCCTCAATAAAAACTTACAAAGGCTGTCATGCTACCAACTAAATTCACAACATTTGCTTAGGGAAACTTCCCGCATTAGATGTTGAGTTGGGATAGTTTAGGTGCATCTTTATTTTTTCGATGGTCGTTTATGAGTTGGGAACCAAATCCACTTATGATAAAATCTGGAAAGGTGACTGTCGTTGCATTATCTTTAACAATTTCGGTTAATTTATGTTAATGAAGTGGACCTGGGCCTAACTTAACTTGAAGGCTAGCTCATGAGAGGAGGATTGCCCAAGGCCAGAGTCCAAGTTCTCATCCCGAAAATGATGTGAGACTCCAACAAGACCATATAAAGAGACCACCCAGACTGTCATGAATGAAGAATCCCACATTGGTGATGGAAGAGGTCCTGGGTTTCCTTATTATGGCTTGAACAATCCTCACCCCTTGAGCTAGCTTTGGGGTTGAGTTAGGCCCAAGGTCCATCTCTTTATCATTGTATTAGAGACAAAGCAAGATCCATCCCAATTCATCGTTTCTAATGTTGGGCCACCGGTCTTTTGTTGATTGTTGTCCATGCTCAAATGTCTAGTCTTGGGTGTTTGGTGGTGGTGATGTGTTTTAATGCCACATTGCTTATGGGATGGGAACATGGACTTTTTATATGGCCTTGGGCAATCCTTCTCTCATGAGCTAGCTTTTGGAGTTGAGTTGGCCCAAGGTCCATTTCTTTAATAATTTCAATGTCATTGACGAACTAGTATTAAGCACTAACTATGCATATTTTACTGCTCTTTTGCCATCCTCAAAAAGTTAATATGTGAATAATTTGGCTGCAGTGCCAATCCACTGCCTTGACAATGGTCAAGTGGAGCAGGGTGCTTTATCTGATCAGAATCTTGCGACAGTTGCTGATATGAGTAGCACTATTTCTTCGGTTTCTTTCAATCACTTACCAGATGTCCTGTGAGCATTCTATATTTTATATCTTTTGGCTGTGACTTGTGGCTACTTTTGGGCTACAAATGTGTTAACTAATGGACTTTACCAGCATTTACATTTTCTTCATGCAGTAAGCGGGAAACTTTCCATAGCTCTCACATTCACCCTTTTATTCAAAATAGGTTAAGGCAAATGGAGAGCGGGGTCCCTTTGGATGGTAATGTTTGTGATTTTATGGTAAAAGCTTAAGGATGTAACTTATATATTAAACATTCATGTTATTTGTCATGCTCACAGATTTGAGACAAGGTGAGGTTTCTCAGATTGAAGCATCTTCCAGTTCAGGAATCTGCTGCAGTCAACATTCGCAACATTCAACTTCTGGCGACCTCTTCAAAATGAATGGTGCTTGCTCTGAACAGTTGGTAAAGGCGAGTGCTATGGGCCTGCTGGAGCTTTCACCAGCAGATGAGGTGGAAGGAGAGCTCGTTTATTACCAGCACAGACTGCTTTGTAATGCTGTTGCAAGGAAACGTTTTAGTGGTCTCTTCTATAATCCCCCTTTCTTAATATCGTGCATGTTAACATTATTGCTACCTTCTGTTGTGAGTGTTGTCTGAGGACCGCAGACTATAAGTTGCACCTATTGTTGTGCTTTTTCATACGCTAGAACTCATGGATATTGTTGTTGAATTAACTGATGCTCATTTAATTTCTTTGCAGATAATTTAATTGTTAAGGTTGTGAATAGCCTCCAACAGGAGACTGATGCTGCTAGGCAACGAGAATGGGATGCTGTGTTAGTTAGCCAGTATCTTTATGAGCTTAGGGAAGCCAAAAAGCAAGGAAGGAAAGAAAAACGCCATAAGGAGGCACAGACTGTACTGGCTGCTGCAACTGCTGCAGCTGCTGCATCGTCTAGGATTTCATCATTGAGGAAAGATAATATAGAAGAATCCGTGCATCAGGAGGTTGTAAATCTATTCATGTTAGGACTTATGAGTCACTTAAGCAGTATTAACAACTATTTCATAATTTCAGTCGTAGTTTTCATCATACTGAACGTATTTGTTTTTTCCCCTCTGTGCTGGATGTTTTGAAGATGAATGCTACCAACGAAAGACTTAGGCTTTCTTCCCAACAGAATCCTCGGGTCAAGGAGACGCTTTCAAGGCCGACTGCTATGCGCATATTACCAGAAACTAACTCTGATCTTGTCCAGCCAAGTTCAGATATTTCGAAAGACCATGCCAGAACTTGTGATGTGTGCAGACGGTCCGAGACCATTCTAAATCCTATCTTAGTTTGCACCAGCTGTAAGGTAGGAAGCGCTACTCCTACTGTTTATCCTTTATTAATCTTTTCCTAAGTTCAATTTTCCTTGTTCATAGGTTGCTGTTCACTTGGATTGCTATCGAAGTGTAAGAAACTCAACAGGTCCTTGGTACTGTGAACTATGCGAGGAATTATTGTCATCTGGGGGCTCTGGAGCTCAAGGTTCTCATCTTTGGGAGAAGGAGAAAGCTTGTTTTGTCGCAGAATGTGAGTTATGTGGCGGTACTGCTGGTGCTTTTAGAAAGTCAAATGATGGTCAATGGGTTCACGCCTTCTGTGCTGAAGTAAATTATGATCTTCATGTTTGAGTATTCATCATTCCGCAGTAGCTTTATATATTTATTGCATTGATGATTGCTCTAATTTCTGTTTCTTCTGTAGTGGGCCTTTGAATCAACATTCAGAAGAGGACAAGTACATCCAATTGAGGGTCTGGTATGTGTTTGACAGAATTAAGAATGTCTTTTGCTCATTTCGGTTGTGTTTAGGTCTGGAAAGCAGGACCAGGATAGTCGCTGTAATAGTTACTGTATTACTTATTGTGATAATGACAGGCAACTGTCCCCAAGGGTAATGATGTCTGCCTTGTTTGCCAGCGGAGAAAAGGTGTATGCACTAAGGTAGAAGATGTGGAAGGGCCTTTTTCCTTTTGATGTTGTGTTAAGCTTAGTCTGCTTATTTAAATTCTGCTTTTGTTATTTGCAGTGTAGTTATGGTCACTGTCAGAGCACATTCCATCCCTCTTGTGCTAGAAGTGCTGGCTTGTTTTTAAGCATGAGAACTAATGGTGGCAAGCTGCAGCACAAAGCTTATTGCGATAAACATAGTTTGGAACAGAGACTTAAGGTTGGTCTCGTCTTTGTTAGTGGAATGATTGCAAGTTTCTTTAATGACTACTACTTTTGTCGTATACTCATTTTGTGTCAAATGTGATCAGTCCGAGACTCAGAGACATGGGGTGGAAGAATTGAAGAGTCTGAAGCAAGTAAGGGTAAGTGATGATATTCACCTGATTATTTATCATGTTTCAATTTGCAGCAGTTGTCTTGCTGTCCAGTTCGTTTCATATAATATATGTTCTTTTTCTTATTCAGTTTTTCATCTCCATGGCTAATTGATTCTGCTAAAACTAAATAGTCTATTTGATGTAGTGCTCTTACTTAAAGTTGATGGTTGAGATGGGACATAGATATCTTCTGCATTGAAAGTTTAAATTGGAGAATTGAGACTTAATATTACCAGTTCAATCTAATATTCCTATGTTTACTTTGCAATAGGTTACTCTTTAAGAGGGTGGCAAAGTGACCAGGTGATGGTTCTAGAAATTGGGGACTTTTTGGGTTGTAATAGATGAAAGGATCCCCAGTTTTAAAAAAAAAAAGGATAGATGAAAGGATCCCCAATCTTGACCTTTTGAACTGTAGTCCTCTTTAGTTATTCACTTGCTGTTTTGTCCTTATAACTGTGACTAGCTATTTTTGCAACTACATTTGGTTTCTGCTTAGCATTATCAATAACCTGTTAGCATAGAATGTATCAAAAGAAGAGATCGTTTGGAAGTGAGACGTGTTTGAAGTCTGTTTAATATACAGACGCATGAGCATAAAAGTTACTGGAAACAAAACGAATACTTTCAAAGTAGAGAATCTATAAAAATTCTGCTGGACCGAAGAAATATGAAACACAAGCAATTAGACACACCATGCCAAAGAAGAAATTGTGTGCGACCCTTCTCTTTTTTTTGATGAATTAAGAGGTTGTATTAAGAAGCATCAAGAAGATGCAAGAATTTACAGAGAGAAATAGGTGATAACTCCATGGCAACAAAAAACATTTAGGTTCTGGGAGTTAAAACCTAAAGCAAAAACTCTAGGCTGTTAAGCCATTGAGAGGGAACTAATGAAATCTAAAAGGGGAATGATATCATTTACAGGGGAAAGGTTGCTTTGTGAACAAGTTACCTTTGTGTGGTGTAGGTTAGCTCAGGTAGCATGCTAGAATTTTGAATTCAGTCATTTACTGATAATATTTGAACCTGAATCAGGCTGTAACTTGCAAATTTCCCATGGAAGTTTAAGTAGTTGAATCCTAGAAATTTTGATCATTGTTCCTTTTTTGTTTTTGCTGAAAATGAGTGATTCAATTAAAATCCTCTTTGAGACCTGGAAGGTGAATCACCTCTTCATTACTTCCTGCTGTTGGGCTTGTTTCAGAACATGGGGTTGAAATCAAAGTAAAATGAGCACTTAGAGTTTTCCTGTTGGGGGGGGGGGGGGGGGGGGGGGGGGGGGGGGGGGGGGGGGGGGGGGGGGGGGGGGGGGGGGGGGGGGGGGGGG
>JAJONR010013489.1:0-13018 GCA_029582245.1 Solanum etuberosum
AACAAAATCTAACATAAAATTGTTAACTTAAGCCAAAAATTGAATCTTTCCACTTAACAAAAAGCATGTTACGAATATGGTAAAAAGCTACTGCATTGTGATCCTTTCGGTGCTGTTGTTTTTACCAGTTAACTACAACAAAATCTAACATAAAATTGTTAACTTAAGCCAAAAATTGAATCTTTCCACTTAACAAAAAGCATGTTACGAATATGGTAAAAAGCTACTGCATTGTGATCCTTTCGGTGCTGTTGTTTTTACCAGTTAACTACAACAAAATCTAACATAAAATTGTTAACTTAAGCCAAAAATTGAATCTTTCCACTTAACAAAAAGCATGTTACGAATATGGTAAAAAGCTACTGCATTGTGATCCTTTCGGTGCTGTTGTTTTTACCAGTTAACTACAACAAAATCTAACATAAAATTGTTAACTTAAGCCAAAAATTGAATCTTTCCACTTAACAAAAAGCATGTTACGAATATGGTAAAAAGCTACTGCATTGTGATCCTTTCGGTACTGTTGTTTTCTGTGCGATTTCTGACTGACTTCAAAGGCGCTTCACTATCACTGACGGCTCCAGCTTGTAACTTTTGAATGCTGTAATTCCACAACAATGAAGCGTATCTGATACGAACTTCTTCTTGGTTTATATCTGCTGGAATGTCTTTCCTCTCACTGAGAAACTCCGCGTATGCTGCAACATATACTCCACAATCCCTATGAAATAAAAAACAAAAATTGTTGATTGTTATTATAATACTTAAACTGTAACTAAATTCAACGAAATTTGAACTTACAAACTATCATCTGGTTGTTGGGGTATGTCTTTGACATATACAATGTCAAAGGAATCCTATATAGTATGACCTTGGTATCGCGGGTGAGTTGAAATGTCCAAACCTTTCTTCTGATAAAAATCAGACTTAACAAGATACATCGGGATAAGCTATGCATACTTCTTGATGTGATTAACAACATATGAATGGTGGAGTGAATTGTTGATTGAATTGTACACCTTTATACAACGATCGTTGAAGGATATAACAATCAAAACCTAATGGAACCTCCCCTTCACATTGACAGGGATGAATACATCATCAGCTGTGTGCCATGGTACAGAAGTATGCATCTTGTATCCATTGATGTAATCAATAATCATCTCATCTAATCCTTCCTTAGATTAAGCACATTCAGTTTCATAATATGCATTCCAGGCATTTGTTATCACAGTGTTGAAATTGCAACATAGATTTGTGAATTTGTATGTGCTACTGTTGGAGTACTTGGCCTTTATCCTTATGTAGTAGAATATGACATCTATGTGTTGTGATAAAATAATTAATAATTGTATAAGTTGTACATTATACAATTTCATATTATTTATACATTTTTAAAAAATAAAACAAGAGACATACCGAGTCATCAATCAACTGGCGCTCAAACCCAATTTTGTAGAACCAATTCTTATCGACAATTGTAGCAACACAAAAATTAATCATGTTTGGCAATGTTGCCTTCCCTTTCTTGTAGCGATCCTCACTGTTGTTCCTACACATAAAACAATTCAAAATTAACTAGATATCTTTAACGAACGAATTAAAAGAGAATTGTATATAATGTAAATAAATGGTTTACTTTTTGTAATGCTTGACGAGTAAGTCTTCTTTCAGCCATTTCTAAAATTTTGTATACAAAGCAGACTCTTCCGCACTAGACAGTGAAACAAATGGATGTTTCAGATAAAAAATTACTAGATACTGTGACGAACTACCTGAAAAGTATAGAACATAAATATCTACAGACTGCATACATTATGGTTAATATACAAAATATAAATATAGCATAAATAATTGATGCGTACCAGCATCCGATCCGAATGAAGTCATGTATGGAGATGTATTGAATGGACCTGGGCGTCTAGTCCTAACAGCTGGTAGTTGTGTTTCTTCAGCTACAACTTGATGTTGTAATACAAGATTTTGCAGTGTGTTGATACTTGGAAAAAGATGGTCTGACAATTCAGCTTGTGTCTCAGTTACAACTCTATCCGGATTTGAATCAGGCATATATACCATTTGTATAGGTGCTGGAGCTAATGAGACCTCTCTTGCATCTGCAATAAGCTCATCAGATTGAGCAGTGCATTTGTCATCAAAATGTACCTGGATATCTGAATTTATTGCATGTTCCTTTCGAGCATCGTGCTGAACTTCCACAATAGCATCCAACATTACTTGATCAAAGAGGGCATTATCACGCTGGTCTTCCACATTAGCATCCAACATGTCTTGATCCAAGAGGGCAGTATCCTGATTTGGATTTTTCAGGTTATTTCCCTGCTTAACGGCAAAAACCACTTAGATATCCAAAAAATTATTTATATACAAAACTTACTAAATTTTTAAATCTATATAAATATGGAAAAAATATGGAATGTATATGCAGCTGCTGATTAGGATCATTTTGAGCATTTAGTGTTTTTAATGATCAATACACATTGGAATTTATTAATATTACCTCGTGATCTTTCAATTCACTTGATGACCTATTGGCTGAATTCGAGCACCTATTTGTACAGAATTAGTAGGTGAATAATGAAAACTCGCGGTATGCATTTCTTGTATGACATCAACAACACTAGCCTGAAAATGTATACATTATACTGGAATATAATCTAAACTATTCTATATACAAATAAGTGAGATGTTTGTATACATATATCGAAATGTGATCTAAATTAGTATATATAGAAATAACTGAAATATTTGTATAAGTTTATTGAAATTTAATTTAAATTAGCTTATATCTATAAATAACTGAACTTGGATTAACGTATATACAATTAATTTAATTTCAATATGTATATTAATGAATTAATATACAATAACTTATTATAATAGAGATGTATAACTATATACAAATATTACCTCTTGATCTTTCAATTTGCTTGATTGACTTGGTGGTTGAATACTAACATCTGGTGGTGGAGAGTATGTGGGTGAGTGATGAAAATCTGCGGTGGGCGATTCTTGAGGATCATCAACGACATTTATCTGAAAAATAATTATACAACTTTAGAATTTATTCTATATTATGTTATATACAAAAAATTAAAATTGAAATTTATACATATGATTTCTTGGAATTGATGGCTTCCAAGACAATTTTGAAGTTGTCTTCAACAATTTTCCTCAAATCAGCCAAATCATCCTTTACCTATATGAATAACATACATTTTAATTTATAATTGAAATGGTGATGCCTGATGACTTCTTGCTTTGGGCCATTTTCCTTGTGTCTTGTACATTTTTTCGCTCCACACGTTTGTTGGTGTGTGACGTACCAGCATCACTATGTTTCTCAACAGTGTTGATCTTGGCTGATTGTGGTCGTGTGGCTTGACGCGGAATTGGTCTTCTTGGCGGTAGTTTAATTGCCTTTGGTGAAGACTTCTTTGGACTAACAGGGACAGATTGTTTTTCTTTCTCTTAACAGGAGACGGACGTTCGACGACTTTCTCTTTTCCTTTTATGCTGGTTATGACAGGAGGATGTTGAAAATCATCGTCCGACTCTATAGCTTTATTGTGATCAGAACACTCAATCTGCGGGTCTGGTGAAACCAGTGTTTTGGACGGCTAAAGGCGACAAAAGGTGACAAGAGCCTGCCTCGCCATGCGGCGAGGCGCTCGCCTTTTTGAAACGAGGCGCCAATTAATATAAAAAATTAAAAATATTTAATTGCATATATAAATATCCAAAATTTCAATAGCAATAACATATATTAGCAAATATTTCAATTCAAAAACTAATAGTAGATACTAAAAGTCTAGAACTTTAAAGACCCAATAATTCAAAAGACAATTGACAAGCAATACTAGAACTCTAAAAGTCTATTCTTCTTCAAAACTATCCAACTCTTGAAGATCAACATCCTCTACATCATGATTATATTGCTCCTCATCTTCTTCCTCCTCAAATTCTTCATTAATTAGTGTTCGAGTCCTACTTGAAGTTGAACTTGTAGATGTAGTTTCTACTCCTTTTCCCTTGTCAAGTGCTCTTGATCTTGAAGAAAGTATCCTAAGATGATAGATACTCTCATCAACTCCAATTGTCGTAGCAACACTACCCCAAGTAAGATCATCATCCTCATATACTAGTTCATCTTCTTGATCTTCGGGGCATCCAACTAACCATTCATTTGAATCATCAACGTTATCCAAGCGAATTGGATCAATGAGATCACGAGCATCATAACGGCGTTTCAATGTTCTATTGTACTTAATGTACACTAGATCATTGAGACGCGATAGTGCAAGCCTATTCCTCTTTTTGGAATGAATCTGCGCATAAGTTATAGATATTAACTAATGTCTAATAGATACTAATAATAATATAATATGAAAATTAGGATATAATTTTTTTTCTTACGTGTTCAAACACACTCCAATTTCGCTCACATCCGGATGAGCTACAAGTTAGGCTTAATACTTTCATGGCAAATTTTTGCAAGTTTGGTGTTTGACTACCAAATAGTGACCACCATTCAACTATAATAAAATAAATTTAAAGGTTAATGAGTATAAATAAGCAAAATAATTTAAGTAAGAGCTAAATCAACTCACTTACCCGGTGACCTTGTGTCTTTGGCTCTTTTAGCCGGACCACAATCAAATAGTCCATCCGCCATTTTGTACCTAGGAAGCTCAGCGACTAGTAAATCTTGTATTGTTGTATCGGGGTTCATCTTCTCAACACATGCATAATACTCATCCCACAGACTCATTAGTAAAGTTCCCTCTTCTTGAGCTTTATAAAACAATCCTGAGTTCAAAATATGACCTGCAGCATGCAAAGGCCGATGGAGTTGATCTGACCACTTTGCATCAATAATTTCAAACACTTTCTCATATTGCTTCTTAACTCCACGAAAATCCCGTGCAACAGTTTCTTTAGCTCTATCCATTGCTTCATAAATATAGCCCATTGGTGGTTTTTTCTCCCCATCCACCAAACGAAGCACTGTTGTCAAAGGGCCACAAACTGTAAGTGCTCGAACAACATCACTCCAAAACTGGGCAGAAATAATAAGGTTGGCAACTTCTTTCCCCAAAGTTTCCTTTGCAAATTTACTTGAAGTCCATTCGGTTGAGAGGACTAAAATTTTCAAGTTTTTTCTTTGTATGTACATAGCTCTCAAAGTTAAGAAGGCCGTTGCAAATCTTGTCTTGGCCGGTTTCACCAAATTTCTTTCCTTGGTGAATTTTCTCCTCAAGTTTAACAACGGCCTTTGACTAATGTAAGAATGGATTTTGATGGCCTTCTTAAAAACTGCTACGGTAAAATTATAGTAATTAGTAGCTAATGAGTATTAAATATTGACTATAAAGAAAGTTAGAGGATAGGAGAGTGATATTAATGGAAGCATATGGATTAACCTTGAATATGTCGCTAAACATCAAGTTGATGCAATGAGCAGCACATGGAGTCCAATAAATGTATGGGTACGCACCCATCATCATGCCTCCCGCTTTAACATTCTCACTAGCATTATCGGTGACAATTTGTACAACATTTTTCGGTCCAATTCTTTCAATAGTGCTTTCAAACAGCTTGTACATTTTGGTGGAATCGGTAGATTCATTGCTAGCATCAACAGAACCAATAAATACACTACCGATTGGAGAATTCACCAAAATATTGATGATCATTTTACCATTTCGTGCCGTCCATTTGTCCATCATAATGGAACATCCAAACTTTGTCCATTGCACTTTATGCTCATCAACAATTTTTTCCACTTTCTTCACCTCTTTTTTTAGGTGAGTAACTCTAACTTCATGGAATGTAGGAGGCTTCATTCCGGGGCCATGTTTTCTAACTGTCTCAATAAACTTATCAAATGATTTGTAATTGATACAATTAAAAGGGAGCCCCGTACATCCATATTACAAAAGCACTTACCGCACGCTCTCTTAGAATTTTCTTGGTTTCATCAAATCCTGCTCCTTTTTCAAAGCCTCTTTTTTGTGAAAAATAGAGATTCATAGGGCCTTTCGTCACATTCCGCGCGGTGCATGATGCATCTCCACTAGAAGATATCTTTGGATTTTTGGAGGGAGGCATCATTTCAGCATATTCATCCGTATCATCATCATCATCAATATTAACATATTCTTCTGGCTGCCTCAGTTGAAATTTCGGATTACTAGTGATTTTATTTTCCATATAAACCCTTACTTCTTCTCTAATCTCCGACGGACAAGTTTGACATTGTTTTACATTTTTGTAACCACCCACTAAATGTTGTTTGTGTCGAGTAATACCACCATTAAAAGTACCCCCACAAAAATACATTTAATTGAATCTTTTGTTGATCCTTGAGTACCATAATTCCATCCAATGTCCCTCTTTTTGCTAGCATCCGACGCCATTGAATTCACTATTTATAGATAAATAAATACTATATTAATTACTATAAAACTAAATTAAGAAGGATTAATTTTTTTTAAAAAATATAGACAGCAAGCAGTAGCAGTGACAGTCAACAAAAAAAACAGAGGAAAAATAACAGAAGCGTGAACTGAGCACAATGATCAGAAGAAGAACCAAAACAATTTCAGAGAAGAAGGCAGCAGTTCAGATTCACAAGAAACTGAAGAGAAGAAAAGAACAGAAGAATAGGACTGATCACTGAAGAAGAAACACGAAGAGAAGAAGAAGAAGAAGAAGAAGAAGAAGAAGAAGAAGAAGAAGAAGAACTGAAAAGAAGAAGAAGAAGAAGAACTGAAAAGAAGAAGAAGAAGAAGAACTGATACCTGGCAGCACCGCAGCAGACTCGCGAAGGAGAAGAAGAGATCGTCGACAGAGAAGAGGAGAAGAAACACGACTTGATGGAAGTTTGGAAAAAGGAAAAAACCCTAATTTTGACTAATATTAAGTCAAACCTTTTTAAAAATTATTAAAAAAAAAAAAGGCGCCGCCTCGCCTCGCCATCGCCGTCGCCATCCTAGAGCCATACGTCGCCTATTTGCCATCGCCTCGCCTCGCCTAGCCATAGCGCCTTTGGCGAATGGCGCTCGCCATTCATAACACTGGGTAAAACTAATTGGACTGTTGGAGGAGGCAGTTGAAGGATTTTAATTTCCATCGTTGTTGGCTCAATATTTCTGAAAGTAATCTGCATAAACATGAAAAACTGTAAGTTAATACAACCAAAATGTGATATACAAATGTGTTAGATTATTGTACCAAATCTTTTAAATTAATTGTTGTATACATATACAACTATTTATATATGTATAAATAAAAAATATATAACCCATTTGCACTAACAGAACAACATTATACAACTATGAATATAGCACTTGAATATAAAAATATACTAATACGCCGAACAAATTTGTATATAAAAACTTAATATACATATAACTATATACATAAACTTCAAGTAGTTTATGCATATCAATAAAATATACAAATACCAATATACAATTGTGATTTGGGAAGGAAGTTTATATAGACTTCAAATAATTTTGTATATACGTAAATAAAATATACAAATTACTGATAGAACAGTTATTGAAGCAAGAAATATACAAATATACAAATATGTATATACAAATATGATATAACCAGATCAAATACATATACTTATGTAATTTTGGTGATGTGCCTACCTTGACAATAATTTTTTCGTCAACCAGCTGCATTAACATAGCAATTTTTAATGATCATAAAATAAAAACATGTAACAATAAAAACTGATTGTAAATAGTTACAAAACATATCGGATTGTCGACTTCTTTGAATATTGTTCTCATGAAATAATCAAGACGAGGATGATCTTTTTTGGTCACCCAATTGATAATCCTAGGGATGTGGCTAGAAACTTTGACAGCAATCTTGTCATCAACATACGAACAACATTCATAAAACCAAACTTGCATGGGAAGGGGGAAGCCATGAATCCTATAGTACTGTCCATCGGGTTTTATCTTGTTGTTGATCGATTTGGAAAGTTCATCAAAAGCCCTCTTACCCCAAGGATAATCCATGAATCTACCTGTTTCAACCAAATCAAAGTCTATCCTATCTATTGATGTTGTATTAGGTTCAGCAGACATGATGAATGTATGTATGTAATATAGAATCCCAAACTTATATGCATCATCCTCATTGTCGCCCCATACCTTGCCTCTATAAGTTGCAATAAGTCGAGCTTTAGTGACAGAAGATTGGCCTGGAAAATACTCAGCCATAATTATATTGGGTTGATCAGTATCAAAGCAAAATTCAGCACCATTATCAGAACAATTCAGACCAGAAATAATTACAAAATCCCTGATTGTGAAGCGAAGCATTGTGCCATTTACGTAAATAAGGATTGCATTGGTAGAACTACCTTCCAACTCCCTCAACATGAAGCATCCAAACAATTGTCCTTGCACGTGACATCGTTTCATTGTTGTCAACTGAGCAAAACACGTTGATAGACATATACGATTATACTAATTTGGGGGCCGTCTCTTCTGTAGCTTGTGCAATATCCTGACTTATGTATAACATTGCATGTGGGGTGACTTTTTTTGTGGGTATTTGCGCATAAATCTAACTACCTATAAAAAAAAATTGAAGATAAATAATATTTCAATTAAGTGCTATACATAATTGCATTCGTTTATACAAAACTAAAAAATTGTATAAATAAACTATATTTGTATTTGTAATTCTTTTGTATATATCTATAAACTTTTATGTGTATTAGTATGTGTATATGAATATGGTACTTAAATATACAAATATACAACTGTCTCATACGACTTTGTATATATTACCTTATTATACAACTCACTATATACATAACTTGAATAATTTGTATATAACTAATTGAATATACAAATTACAGTATACAATTATAATTTAGGCATAAACTATACATATACTTAAAGTACCGTTTTATCCCTTTCATTTATATAACTAAGAAAATATACAAATAACTAAAACATGTGTGATTTAAACATGCAATACACTATATACAAATATTACTTAAACATAAAATTTTATGTATATTTGCACATAAGTAACGGAATATACTATCTAAAATTGTGTTTTAAGCCACTACCTGATGTTCTTCAGATTTGTCAATTTGTGATGAAGCAGATCCACTCTCCTCTGAATCACTGTTTATGGATTTCCTCTTACTTCCTCCTTCAACAATTTTAATGCCGCTAGCCTTCGCGTTGTTGATGACTTTCTGAATTGCCATTGGTTCATTTTTTTTTTGGATCTCAATTCTTCAATAGATTGTTTATCTTGAACTTGTTTAGATTTTGCCAAAGACCCTACATTGACCCCAAAATCCTGAGTTAAACCCATTGAAAACGAGGGTGAATTGTCAACAACATTGACATGCAATGGCATACCTCTCGTAATCCTCATAGATGGAGATGAATCATCCATTCTGATTTCAAAAAACTTATAATCTGATAAGAAAGAAAGATTTTTTTAAAAAATATATGAAAAAACTAACAAACATAATACATATACAATTGTTGAAGAAGGAAAAAAGAAAAAAAATAGATTCACCCACGATTTTGGCGGTTACCTGCGAAAATTGAAAGCACGACTGGAGGGAGAAGGTGAAATTTTCCCAATTCGAAATTCAAATTAGAAGTGGAAGAGTGATTTTAGGAGAAAGATATGAAATGGGGATAGGAGAGATAAAATTGATTTTGTATAAAATTATATACAAAAGCATAAGAAGGACTTTGTTGGTTCGGTATACAAAGAGGTGGTGGGTCCCATTAATTATGGCACAAAAACTGAAACTATAATTACTGACAGTAAATAAATTAAACTATATCCTTATTAACTAATTACTTAGGGATGTTTGCCAACTCACGTAATTTTCCCTATATTTTTTTATCGATGTTTAGAAAGTGTATAAAAATTGGTATCAATTAGTAAAATTTAGTTTAGTATGTATAAACATTTTACTATATGAAATAGGTATGAAATTTGATATCTCAACAAAATTTATGGAATATTATACTCTTTATTGATGTTTAGGATGCATATAAATTGGTATCAATTAGTAAGTTTAGTTTAGTATGTATAAATATTTTACGGTATGAAATAGGTATGAAATTTGATATTTCAATAAATTTGTGAATTATTTTATATATTATTAGTGTTTAAAAAGTGTATAAAAATTGGTATAAATTATTATAGTATGTATAAATATTTTACTATATGAAATAGGTATGAAATTTGATACCCCAACAAATTTGAAATTATTATATCTTTTATTGGTGTTTAAAATGTGTATAAAAATTGATACCCAACAACCCATTAGTAAAGAGAAATAAATTGTGTATTATTTTTAAAAAGTGTATTAAAATTGATATCAATTATTAAGTTCACTATAGTATATATAAATATTTCACGGTATGAAATAGGTATGAAATTTGATACCTCAACATATTTGAAATTATTATATCTTTATTGGTGTTTCAAAAGTGTATAAAATTGATATCCAACTACCCATTAGTAACGAGCAACATATTGTGTATTATTTTTAAAAAGTATATTAAAATTGGTATTAATTAGTAAGTTTAGTATAATATGTGTAAATATTTTACCGTATGAAATAAGTATGAAATTTAATAACGATTTTTTATTTATGAAACTTATATATATAAGATGCTAATTGTAAATAATGTAATACTTTCAAACAGAAACTAATTATCCACTTCATGCAGATTGATAAAAAAAATTATTCATCTAAAAAAATTAAAAAATATCATAATCCAAAAATAAAAATGCTTATTTTAATTTTTTAAAACAATTTCAAATTTTAAAAAACACCTAAAATGATATCAGCAAAAACACTATTAAGTAATAATTTTTAAAATAAAAATAAAAATTGACAACTAGAAAGAAGGAGAAAGGAAGAACCAAAATAGGAGATTGATACTATTAATTAAGAGATTGATAAAAACTAAAATAATGACCAATTAATTGAGAGAAAATAGGGTATTGATATCCTATCAATTATAGAATACTATAATTAAGGAAAAAAACATTATTAATTAGTTGAATAAAAATTATTTTAATCTATTTTTCATTTTTTATTTATTTTATTAATTTATTATTTGTTAGAAATCTAATGTTATATATTGAAAACTAGAAAGTCACGTTATAATTAGTAATATCACTCTTAAATATGTTATTTATTAAATTTACACGTGATTTGTTATATTCATGGTTATGATTGTTTAGTTTTTTCAAACATAAGGTACAACGTTTGGTGTGTTTGCACAATAGGTGCTGGTAGTAGAAATATTATTGCAACTAAAATTGAGAGGTTAATCACGTCGATTTCACGTGTAATAGTATAATTTTTTTTTTCTTGCAACGTCATACGTCAAGGTGTTCTTAGTTTACCTGCAATAATATTTCTACTGAACAGAACAATTCTTCTTCTTACCTTTTCTATATGGAGTTATTATGTCTACTAAATATATTAAAAGACGATTGAACATTCCACACATAAAATTATGGACAAAATAAACATTAAAAAATAGGCAAAAATTTGAGGGTGGACTAAAAGTGCACCAATATTGTGAACATGAAGGACTATTAGTGTTCCATGTGAGAATTCAAAGATGACTTTTGAGTCTTAACTCAAAAATAAGGGACTATTTTGGATTTTTTCTCTTGTTTTTTATGTGTCCAATAAGTATAGTTTTTCCATTTATTAATTTCAGCCCATTTTGACATGTTCAATTTTAGTCAAATCTGCCCATTTGGCACCCCTAATTCCAACTTAACCAAAGTCATAATTTCGGGATGTTGAAAGCATCGGTCATAAGCTAAGGATTGTTGTCGTTGAAGAGTCCAAAGATTTAGACATCATGATCATGGATGAACTTCCGAGATATTTGCAAGTCTTTGAAGAAAGGCTAAAGAATCCGAAGGAAGAATTGTCCGAACAAGATTTTGCAGACAATTTTTGTTGGAAGGAGAAAGATACTGAAAAATGTTATTTGCATCATAGACGGGGGAAGAGGTAGATGAAGATCCAAGAAAGAAGTTGAACTCGAGTTGAAGTCACAAGACCGAGTTGGTGGATATCTTCATCAAGTCAAGAAAAAATTAGAATGATGTCTTCCATAGTGTCCCTTGAGAGTGATGACCTAAGTATGAAAGAGGGTGTTGAAAATAAACTTTATTAATCTCATGTACATGAACTCTTATCATGTATTAGGAATTAATGTACTCATGTATGGATAGGTTTTGTTCTTGAACTAGAGACTATTAGATTATGTACATACTAGAGAAAACCTATGCATACATATGTAGCATAGTTATCTTATCAAGTCAAGTTAGAAGTAAAGATTTCAAATCATGATTTCGTATTGCATACCCAAATGGGCCCTAAGTCTTTGTTATCAAACAACTTATAGTAAATCGTTTTTGGATATGAGATTTCAAATCATGATTTCGCATACCCAAATCGTTTTTTGAAACATCAATAAACCAAATACTACCGTTTTATTTGATTTACTTTGCTTCATAACTGTTCTTATTAAGTTCATTTATCTCACGACCCGGTTTCTCGAGTCACGATGGCACCTACTATACCTCACTAGTAAGTAAGCCAACCCGTAACCCAGAACATCAAGCAATGAGCGCAAGGGTAGAAACTAGCGAAAACAATAATCTAAACAAAGGACAACAAGGCGAAAGCAAACCAAAATAAATATATACAGAAATCCCTCCCAGAACCTGGAAGTCACTAGTACATAGTTGTCTAATAAAGAGTACAAGTTAGACAAACAATTTTGTGTACATATATGTGATTTCTAGTAATGTGATACTGAAAAATTAGCATGAAACAGAAAGAATGTAGTATATCAAAATTAAAGAATCATAGCAATCAACACAGAATCTATTATTCCAATCACTCACCTTATGTACCTATTTCAATCTTTTTTGCTTTCCCTGT
>JAJONR010013490.1:0-12391 GCA_029582245.1 Solanum etuberosum
AGTCTTTTTTATTTTCTTCAATTTTGTGTCAAATCAAAACCTAACAAACAAATTGAAAAAGAGGGATATCATTGGACCCGAGAAGAAAGGCATTTTATTGGTACTTGGATTGATTTCACCAATCACTATTATACGACTTAAAAAGTAGGGACTTTAAGAACTTTTTTCTTTATATGATTGTGATAATGGTAAAAACACACACATGTACTATCACTTTTTGCGATTTTCACATCCTAATTATAAGTTATTTCCTTTTTCTACTTGATTTGTCACTATTTATGTATTAAATCACCCCTCAAACCTGATTAGGTCAAATATTTAAAAACAATCATCAACAGGCGCGTGAGAGCTTAATTTATCCATACAAATTTATTCACATGACATGTACACCGACTATAATGAACTAACTAATAATAAAATTTAGTTTCCTAATTTTATTAAATAAGAAAACGTCACGTTATAAATAATAATAAGAATTAAAAAAATGTTGTAGATAAAATTGAAGAAAAAGTAGAGTGAAGAATATTTTTAGCCAAATAAATAAATAAAGGGTATATTTACATCGTTTGACGATTGGAGAGAGTCCAAAAGTTTTTTTTGGTCATTTTCCACTTCTTCTGATTTTCTCCCCCCCCCCCCCCTCTTTTCTTTTACCAGATTTTGTTGCCCTCCCCAACCCCCCGCTCCTCCCTTTTTTTCCCTTTTTATGGTTATGTTTTCTTTTTCTTCATTTTTCTAAAATGAGGTTGAATATTTATAAATGACCGGCAAGAACATCAACAACAAGTCACCCATAAATTTTTATAAATGACCTATTTTGATTTTATCCAAAAAATTTATCACCCTTCCCCTCTTAAGTTTTAACCTAATAATTATTTTAGTTCTCCATAAATGAAAATATTTATGCACATGAAATGTCACTTGATATTCTTTTAAAATAAAAATAGAGAGTATACACCATGCACTTTAGCTGCTCAAATAAATGTGTTATAGTATATAAATGATAATAATTTAGGTATGAAAAGAAAATAATTATATAATTATAATGAAATTTGTGGGGAAAATGACAATTCATATGTATTTTTTTATCAGTATGTCTTATGGGGCTTGCAAGTTGCAAGTACACATTCATATTGTCACGACCCAGACCGTCGTGATTGGCACCCACACTAATCCTCCGGTGGGAGAACCATTACTACAACCCGACCAAACAACTTAACAAAAAACTAGACATTTAAAGATACAGAAACAGGTTTAAATGTTTAAATGAAAATGGAGTCCCCATAACTCTGAAAGTTTGACGAAACAATTGTCAAAACATTGCGAAAACAACGCCTAGAATCTGAAAGTCAATGTACCAAAACTCTACTAAAGACAAGTCTAAGAACAAAGGGTACAACCCCGAAACTAAACCACCGAATGTCCAAAGTACTAGTCTAAGTTCGAAGAAAATGCACTAAACAAAATGAGAACTCATGGCAGACTAGAAGAACTGGCTCACCCTTGAATTCGGTCTCGATCAGTGATCTCCTAAATGAGGTTTGTCAATAGCCGCCTGAAGATGCCCTGTACTCAATAAAGAAAGAGCAAGTGCAGTATCAGTACACAACCACAGTGTACTGGTAGGATCACGCGGCTACTCCCAGTAAGCAAAACATATACCAACATTCACAAAAAAGTAAACACACCCATATACTGAATACAAATATAAAACAGTTATCATTTCAGGAGCAATGTATAATCCCACATTCTCAATAATAAGTAGATACAACAGTACAACGGTCCTTTCATAGAACCCACATCCAAACTGTTAGTATGCCGAAACGTGACACCCGATCCCAATTAGTGTGTCGGAACGTGACACCAGATCCAATGTATATGTCGAAACGTGACACCAGATCCAATGTATGTTTCGGAACGTGACACCCGATCCAATTAACTCAACCACAATCACATCACACTCATAATGTACATAGTCATAAATATACAATCAAGTGTTGATTCATGGCATACAATCGTTCATTCGTACTCATTTGAATTAGATTTGATTTGCATTCCTTATTATCATACATGCATGCATTACAATGAAGCAATTACCGACATATATCATGCAACTATGAAATCAACCATCACCTACCTCGAAATCAAGCTTGAATCCTCCTAAAACACGTGATCCTTTCCTTTCTGGATTCTTTCCGCTTGTTCTAGGTCTAGAAACAAGTAATATAACGCAAGGATCAATAAATTAAGGTCTAATTATCCAGATTTTAAAAAATTCAATAACCCAAAACCAAACCCATGATCCTATGGTGGAGCTAGGGATTTTTCTCACCGTCAACTTCAGGCCAAAATCCTCCCCCAATGATAATTACCCATGAATCTAAGTACTACGGATCGAAAGACGGATTAGGGGAGTAAAATCCTTACCTTTAGCACCAAAAGTCGTGGAAAACTGACGGCTTACACGGAGATAAAACCTCAGAATTTGAGTTCCAAGTCCCTATTTCACAACACACCTTCAACCCTTGACGTTCAAAAACTACTCTTTCACGCCAAGATCAGTTTCGGGAGTTTTACTAGCCCGAATTCAATTCCGTAAAGTCCTAAAGGCTCCTTAACGTCTTAGCTATCTACTCATATGATGAAATTCACAATTAGATCCTCCATTCATTACCAGATTTCCCTGGACTCACCTGACTCAGATTTCGTCCAAATCTAAACTAGGCTAGGAATTCCCAAGTCACTACCCAAATATTTTTCTGGCCCAATTCTTTCCCCATTGGCTTTTCCATAACGATGGAAACCGGTCGTTACAATAGATTATAATTTACCCATCACTCGTCCCCGAGTGATAAACTAGAAAAAGCTGGCTAAAGTAAGGGTAGAGTAGTACATGGATCGTTGAACAACTGGGGATACTTGTCTCGCATGTTCGTCTCGGTTTCCCAAGTAGCTTCCTCAACTGGACGATGCTTCCATTGAACTTTCATGGACTTAATCTCTTTGGTCCTCAGCTTTCGGACATCACGATCAAGAATTGCAATCGGTTCCTTCTCATACTGAAGGTCCTTCTCTAACAACACTGAGTCACTTTATGATGTAATCTCCATCACCATGATACTTCTTCAACATGGACACATGGAACACTGGATGGACTCCAGAAAGGCTAGGTGGTAAAGTCAACCTATACGACACTGGCCCTACGTAGTCAAGAACCTCAAATGGACCGATGTATCGAGGACTAAGCTTGCTCACCAGCCTGAAATGCCATGTCCCTTACCTTACGGTCCGCATACTTTTTTTGTCGACTCTAGGCTGCTAGAAGCTTAGCTTGGATGCTTCTTACCTTATCTTGAGCATCATTCACCAAATCAATCCCCAAAGGTTTCACATCTCCATCCTCAAACCATCATATGGGTGATCTACATCTCCTCCCATAAAGTGCCTCGAACGGTGCCATGCCAATGCTTGAGTGGTAGTTGTTATTATAAGAGAACTCACACAACGGTAGGAACTTATCCCAATGCTCTCCAAAGTTAATCACACATGCTCTCAACATGTCCTCTAACACTTGGATCGTTCTTTCTAACTGCCTGTCCGTCTGTGGATGGAAAGCTGTGCTAAAAGTGAGTTGAGTGACCAACTCATTCTACAATTTCCTCCAAAACTTGGATGTGAACTGCGTACCACGGTCTGAGATGATAGAAAGAGGCACCCCGTGCAGCCTCAGTATCTCTTTCACATAAACGTTAGCCAACTGCTGAGCATTATAGTCTATTCTGACTGGAATAAAATGGGCTGACTTAGTCAATCTGTCAACCACTACCCAAATAGAATCAAACTTCCCCAAAGTCTTGAGGAGACCAACAACAAAATCCATAGCTATCATTTCCCACTTCCATTCCGGAATTGGCATTCTCTGAAGAAAACCTACAGGCCTTTGATGTTCATATTTTACCTGCTGGCAGTTTTGACACTTAACCACAAACTCGGCTATGTTCTTCTTCATGCCAGGCCACCAATAAAGCCACTTCAAATCTTGGTACATCTTGGTCACACCCAGATGAATGGAATACCGTGAACTGTGGGATTCTGTCAACATTTTCTGAATCAAGTATCAAGTCATCCACTCGTGGAACACCAATTCTCCCCTTAAAACTAAGCACACCTTCCGCATCAAGAAACATATCTTGTGCCTTACCAGAAATTGTCTTCTTTCTAAGCTCATTCAAATTCTCATCCTCAAACTGTTTGGCCTTGATCTCCTCAATGAATGTGGGTCTAACATCAATGTTAGCTAACACCCCACCTTTCTCTGAGATGCCCAACTGCATGAGCTTAGACTCCAAGGTTTGAATCTCCTTGGCCAAAGGTCGCTTGGATACACTCAAGCAAGCTAGATTACCCATACTTACTGTCTTCCGGCTTAATGCGTCTACCACCACGTTAGCCTTATCTAGATAATATTGGATGGTCACATCATAATCCTTGAGTAACTCCATCCACTTTCGCTGTCTCAAATTTAGATCCTTTTGAGTAAATACATGTTGTAGGCTACGGTGGTCAGTAAATACCTCACACTTGACACCATAAAGATAATGTCGCCAGATCTTGAGAGCAAACACTACCGCTGCCAACTCCAAATCATGTGTCGGGTAGTTCTGCTCACGCACTTTCAACTGCCGCGATGCATAAGCTATGACAATCTTATCCAGCATCAACACATCACCCAAACCTGAATGTGAAGCATCACAATAAACAATGAAATCTTTACTTCCACTGGTAGTGCCAGAATAAGTGTTGTGGTCAGAAGAGTCTTGAGCTTTTGAAAGCTCTCCTCACATTTTTCAGTCCATTCGAAAGGTACCTCCTTCTTGGTCTGCCTTGTCAGATGTGTGGTGATAGAAGCAAAGTTTTTCACAAATCGACGATAGTAGCTAGTGAGCCCCACAAAACTCTTAATTTCAGTCATAAAACTAGGTCGGACCCGATTCCTGACTGCTTCAATCTTTTGGGGATCTACCATTACCCCTTCCCTTGAAACTACATGCCCTAAAAAGGCAACTGAATCCAACCACAACTCACACTTGGAAAATTTAGCATACACTTTTTGTCTCCAAGAACACCCAAAACAATACAAAGATGGTCGGCATGTTATTCCTTACTTTTCGAATAAACCAAAATGTCATCAATAAAGACAATAACAAACTAATCCAGAAATGGTTTGAACACACCATTCATCAATTCATGAAAGTTGCAGGCGCATTTGTCAACCCAAACGACATTACTAGAAATTTATAGTGCCCATAGCGGGTCCTGAATGTCATTTTTGGTACATCCTCAGGCCTAATCTTTAGATGATGGTAACCAGACCTTAGATCAATCTTAGAGAAAACTGATGCACCCTGTAACTGGTCAAAACGATCATCTATCTGAGGTAGTGGATACTTGTTCCGAATGGTGATCCTATTCAACTGTCGATAGTTTATACACATCCTCATACTACCATCCTTTTTCTCAACAAACAAGACAGGAGCACCCCACGGGGAAGCACTAGGACGGATGAAACCTTTATGAAGAAGCTCCTGAATTTGAGCTTTAAGCTCCCTCAACTCCGTCGGAGCCATGCGATAATGAGGGAGATGGGGGCGAGTATCAGGTTCCAAATCATTGCAGAAATCTATATCTCTATCCGGAGGCATACTAGGAAAATCGGTAGGAAACACTTCTCTAAATTCAGACATTATAGGAATAGACTCAATAGAGGGAGACTCAACATCAACATCCCGAACATGAGCCAAAAACGCCAAACATCCCTGCCCCACCAGTTTCCTAGCACGAATGGAGGATATGACCTTAGCTGGCTTAGGCTTGTACACCCCTTCCCACTCTAACTTTTCCCAACCAGGGATCTCTAGAGTCACAAACTTAGTATTACAATTAAGCACAACATAATACGGAGACAACCAACTCATGCCTAAGATTATATCGAAGTCAGTCATATCCAAAATAACCAAATCAGCCCAACTCTGAAAACCCATAAACAAGATAGGACAAGCACGATAGACATGGGTGACTATGAAAGACTCTCCAACTGGGGTAGAAATGTGGATGGGGGCATCAAGTACATCACAAACCATATCAAATCCCAAGGCAAACTGAACTGACACATATGATTAAGTGGAACCCGGATCAAACAAAATAGTAGCCATCCGGTCACAGACAAGAATGGTACTTGTAATCACTGCGTCAGAAGACTCTGCCTCGCTCTTGCCCGAAAAGGCATAACACTGAGCCCTGTCATCTTGACAGGCGACATCCTTGCCTCGCTGCACTGCTCCTCTACCTGCATTACCATTTCCCCAGCCTTCAAGGCCTCACTGATTTCCTCCTCGCCCACCTTGTGGATGCCCTCTACCATTATTACTGTTGTCCGCAGGTACCACTGCTCTAGTCTGCTGCTGCGCGGGATCAAACGTGCGCGGGTGGGACAATCTCTCCTCACATGCCCAGGTTGTCCGCAATTATAACAAGTGCGATCAAAAGATGGCCTGCTGCCTGCCGAAGGTGCGGCTCCCTGGCTATCCTAAATAAAATTCTGATGTGGAGTCCCCGAGTAACTACCTATAGACGTGGGCAAGGCTGACTGAATTGGCCGGGCTGCAAGTGTCGGCCTACCTGAACCTCTGGAGTAGGAACCGTGGAAGTTACATGTGCTCTTGGGCTTCTTAGCCAAAGCCTTGACCTGCCTATCATGTCGAACTCCTTCCACTTTCTTCACAAAATATGTCACCTCATTTAAAAAATTCCCCGCAGAGGTCATGTGAACAGACAATACATGTAACTCGGAGTTCAGTCCCTTGATGAATAGACAAATCCTCTCCTCCTCAGTAGTCACCAATTGTGTAGCATGTCTAGACAAAGCATGAAACTTAGCCTCATAAGCAGCTACAGACATACCATCTTGCTCCAACGCCATGAACCCATCCTTCTTGCGATCCCTCAAAGTCTGGGGAACATACTTTTCCAGAAACAAGGCATGGAACTGCGTCCAAGTGAGTGGGGGCAAGACTGGCGATCTGCATTCTACGTAGACCCTCCACCACTGCTTAGCCTCACTTTGAAGCTAAAAGGTCACGAACTCCACCCCATAATGATGTATAATACCCAACCTATGAAGCCTCTCATAACAATCCAAAATGAACTCATAGGCGTCCTCACTCGAAGAACCATGGAACACAGGCGGATTCAACTTCAGAAACTTAGTCAACATCTCATGCTCATTACCAGTCATCACCGGACCCAACAAAGGACGGAAAAAGGCATCAGTGCCTAATGCTCCATCTACCCTAGGAATAGTACCAGTAACGGGGCGGTTGATCGGAGATTGAGTAGCTTGCACTGCGGGAAGGACTTCAGGGCCGACCAACCCCTTCAGGAAAGACATGATCTGCTGAGCTAACACTGGGTCTAAGGAAGGAACGCCGGTATCCCTAGCCGGTGCATCCTCTTCTTGTCCAATATCCCCTCGTCCTCAATCTCTACATTCTCTTCTACCTCTTCTTGCGGTACAGGAGGGGCCTCTTCCCTTGGAACATTCTTAGCTGGGGCTCAACCCCTAGCGGGTGCCACTCTTCCTCTGCCCCTGCCCCTTGCTCTTCCCTTACCCCTGCCTCGACCACGGCCTCTGGTTGCGGACTCCTCAGCTGGCTCATTGATGGGAGTTGCGGGCCTGACACCGTTGAATCTAGTGTTAACCATATGCGGACAGAAGAGTGAAGGAGATTAGATACCAATTTGGATCACCAGATACCAATTGGAATCAAGTTATAGCACGAAAGGAGACAAGAGAAAATAGAGAGATTCCTAAAGTCCTATAGCCTCTTGAATAAAATTAGAGAGGTCTCCATACTGTTCCGCAAGACTCTACTAGACTCGTTTTGGTACACCGAGATCAACGAACCTAGGGCTATGATACCAACTTTATTACGTCCCAGACCATCGTGATTTTCACCCACACTAACCCTCCGGTTGGAGAACCATTACTACAACCCGACTAAATAACTTAACGAAAAACTAGGCATTTAAAGATACATAAGCAGGTTTAAATGTCTAAATGAAAATGGAGTCCCCATAAACTCCGAAAGTTTGACGAAACAATTACCAAAATATTGTGAAAACAACGCCTAGAACCTGAAATTCAATGTACCAAAACTCTACTAAAGACAAGTCTAAGAACAAGGGGTACAACTCCGAAACTAAACCAGCGAATGTCCAATGTACTAGTCTAAGTCCGAAGAAAATGGACTAAACAAAATGAGAACTCATAGCAGCCTGGAAGAACTGGCTCACCCTTGAATTCGGTCTCCTAAATAAGGTCTGTCAGTAGCCGCCTGAAGATGCCTGTACTCCACAAAGAAAGAGCAAGTGCAGTATCAGTACACAACCACAGTGTACTGGTAGGATCACGCAGCTACTCCCAGTAAGCAAAACATATACCAGCAATCACAACATAGTAACCACACCCATATACCGAATATAAATATTAAACAGTTATCATTTCAGGAGCAATCTATAATCCCACATTCTCAATAACAAGTAGATACAACAGTACAATGGTTCTCTCATGGAACCCACACCCAAACTGTTAGTGTGTCGGAACGTGACATCCGATCTCAATTAGTGTGTCGGGACGTGACACCCGATCCAATGTATGTGTCGGAACGTGACACCCGATCCAATGTATGTGTCGGAACATGACACCCGATCCAATCAACTCAACCACAATCACATTCCCACTCATAATGTACATACTCATAAACATATAATCAAGTGTTGATTCATGGCATACAATCGTTCATTCATACTCATTGGAATTAGATTTGATTTGCATTCCTTATTCTCAAACATGCATGCATACAATGAAGCAATTACCGACATATATCATGCAACTATGAAATCAACCATCACCTACCTCGAAATCAAGCTTGAATCCTCCTAAAACACCTGATCCTTCCCTTTCTGGATTCTTTCCGCTTGTTCTAGGTCTACAAACAAGTAATATAGTGCAAGGATCAATAAATTAAGGTCTAATTATCCGAATTATAACAAACCCAATAATCCAAGACCAAACTCATGATCCTAAGGTGCAGCTAGGGCTTTTTCTCACCATCAACTTCATGCAAAAACCCTCCCTCAACGATAATTACCCATGAATCTAAGTTCTACGAATCAAAAGACGGATTAGGGGAGTAAAATTCTTACCTTTAGCACCAAAAGTCGTGGAAAACTAACAAGAACTCGTCCTGGGTCGTCTCCTAACTCTTAAGAACGAAGTTTGCAGAAAAATAACGAAATTGGGATTTTTCTCCGATTTAAGTCGCGACGTGCCCGCTATAGCAGACCCCATCCCGCCATAGCGGCTCCGCACAAAACCTCAGAATTTGAGCCCCAAGTCCCCATTTCACAACACACCTTCAACCCTTGACGTTCAAAAACTACCATTTCACGCCAAGATCAGTTTCAAGAGTTCTACTCGCCCGAATTCGGTTCCGTAAAGTCGTACATGTTCCTTAATGTCTTAGCTATCTACTCATGTGATCAAATTCACAATTAGATCCCCCATTCATTACCATATTTCCCTGGACTCACCTGACTCAAATTTCGTCCAAATCTGGACTAGGCTAGGAATTCCCATGTCACTACCCAAAAGTTTTTCTGGTCCAATTCTTTCCCCATTGACTTTTCCATAACGACGGAAACCGATCGTTACACATATGTCCTTCTCCTTCCATTGACTTCCCAAATGGTTGCAATAAATCATCCCATTCATTTTAATTATTTAATTAATCTTGTTCAATACATTAATGTAGTTAGCTAGAATAATAATGTTAGTGGCATGGTTCTAGTAATTTCAGCCATGACCTAGGTGTCCCTGTCCGGCGGAATCTAACTTGGTCTCTATTTTGGTGATATGTATAACTTTATGTTTAATTATATTTTCTGCAAACGAGAAAAACAAGTATTTTATTTAAAATTCATGAAACGATATTAGAAAAATCATTTACACACAAAAAAAAAGGTAAATAATTCTTTTGAGCAAACAACTCCATTTATGCAAATATGCAAAAACTAAATTTGCAAACCAAAATAGTCCAACAAATGCCACCTTAGTAATTGTTGACATTTATAGCTAATATATATATTAGTATTACCATGTATATGACCCGTTAATTAGTATTCCTATATTAAATTTACAGTGATTAATGGTAATTGTACATTTCATAATCCGATAGCTTTATCAAATCCTTTGAAAGTAAAATTTAAAATTATGATACGGTCCTTACTATCAATAGACGTTAATTATAGCAGCAAATTGTTAAATATGATTTAGAAAAGGAAGAAAATTTTTGCATCACCCAAGCTTTTGAATCTCAACTTATTTATAAAACCCACTATTTACAAAATAAAATGAACAGTACTTAAAGTTAAAGATTTACCATTAACGCTTCTAGCTTAGTAATTATAAATGAAAATCTTTCACATATAATTTTCGTTACAATTTTTCGCTTCTCCTTTCTTTGATTCCCAATGGGATGACTCAGATTAACCTTAGGACTTCGCTTCAATAGCAATGATTGGATCGGGATGAATCAGTAGAGGACAGAAGATCAACGTTTAGAAAGCATCTTTGCACATTTTTCAAGTTCAATAGCTCCAACTTTCATCTTTTCAAAACATATCTTTCTTTTACCTGATTTGGATCAACAACTGAATGATTAGTCCCCATATGTCTATTTTGCACATCTCAACTATTTCACCTAGCGGTAACTTTTATCCGGCATAACAAATTAAAGGTTATCCAAATATGATTTTTTTCACCCTATTCTGATATTACACTAAGCTTTGCCGTCTTCTTCCCTCTCCTTCCACTACCGCTATTACCACCGTCCACCACATTCCTTGTCACTCTATCACAATTCTTTCCTTGAGGAAATACAGACACTTTATTACTACTAGTTCTCTTCAATGCAGAACTCGCCCTCACAGCTAATGCTGCCATTTCTTCGGCCCGAAGTCTACTTCTTAGCCTCTTCAAAGGCAGAGCGAAATACAATTGACCCAATTGAAGCTCTTCTTCTGCATTTATCGCGGAAATCATATCTCCAAATTCCATTTCATCGGAGTTACAGATGAAAATAGTAGGATCTTTTTGTAAAAGATACGAAGCTTTTATTGGATAAGAAAACTCTTGTAATCTTCCGTCTTGTAATATTAATTTTGCGGTCGCAATAGATGTAGATTCACATGAATTGCATATACCCATTTCCAATTTATTGCCGCTATATTGTATTTCGCGATATGATTAGATGGATTTGTGTTATTAGAAAGTAGAGAAAAATGGATGAATGAATTTTATGAGAAGAATAAAAGGGTTAGAGATATAAGTAGGAGAGAAGCAAGAAGGGGAGTATAAGTAGGAGGTGAGAATGGATTGAGTAAAGTACTACCAATTATGTAACAATGGGACAAAATAATAATTCATTCCTTCACCTTTGCTTGTTCCCACTTTCAATTTTGCACAGGGTAACATGAATATTTTATTATAATATTCATATTGATTAATCTCTGAATTTTCCAATAACATGTTTAAGTGATTATAAAATTTAAAACTTATTATGATACATCTTTAGTTTTAAGATCATGAAATTCATTTTATTTTAAAAAAAAATTGTGTCAATTAAAGTCATATAAATCAATTAAAACAAAGAAAATAATAATTTAACAGGCTTACAATATCTTCTTAGACATACAATTCAACTACTTTTTTCGTTTATTTTTATTTGTCCACTTTCAATTTTACATGTTCCTTAAGTAACAATAATATATTGACAAAAGTTTTTATCGTAATATTTATATTAATTAATGTTAATCATAAATCTTAAATATATCTAATTATTTAACTACAAATTATCTTATAAATAATATTTATCTGTCCCTAATTACTTGTACACTTTTGAATTGACACACCTATTAAGAAAACAATTATTGACATAGTGAGTTTACTAGTTTACCCCTATTAATTATGAAGTGGATGAACTAAAAAACTTAAGATTTCAAGAAGTTCTACATTTTTCAAAGTAATTAATTGGGGGTATAATATGTAAAAAAAATTATTCTTTCTTGATTTGTCAAAATAGACAAATAATTAGAAATAACTAAAAAAGAAAAAATGGACAAGTAATTAGAAATAGAGGGAGTACTATTTATGAATTTTTACTAGACATATTATAGACAAGTAATTAGAAATAGAGGGAGTACTATTTATGAATTTTTACTAGACATATTATAGACAAGTAATTAGAAATAGAGGGAGTACTATTTATGAATT
>JAJONR010013492.1:0-11470 GCA_029582245.1 Solanum etuberosum
TTTAATAAATCAAAACGACAATTAATATATACAACCCATGATAATTATATAAAGATTTAGAATATAAGTACATTCAACAGTTTAGAAAATATATTTTTGTTAGATAATCTAAAATTTCTATCTCTACTCGATCATGTTCGATATATACAAAATACACTAGCAAGAAAAGTTAGAACTATATACTATTCTCATAACAATCAAGATCATCATCCGATCTACCATGCATATTGATTAATCTCAGTATCTCATCATTTAATAAATCAAAACGACAATTAATATATACAACCCATGATAATTATATAAAGATTTAGAATATAAGTACATTCAACAGTTTAGAAAATATATTTTTGTTAGATAATCTAAAATTTCTATCTCTACTCGATCATGTTCGATATATACAAAATACACTAGCAAGAAAAGTTAGAACTATATACTATTCTCATAACAATCAAGATCATCATCCGATCTACCATGCATATTGATTAATCTCAGTATCTCATCATTTAATAAATCAAAACGACAATTAATATATACAACCCATGATAATTATATAAAGATTTAGAATATAAGTACATTCAACAGTTTAGAAAATATATTTTTGTTAGATAATCTAAAATTTCTATCTCTACTCGATCATGTTCGATATATACAAAATACACTATATATACAAAATACACTAGCAAGAAAAGTTAGAACTGTATACTATTCTCATAACAATCAAGATAAATTACATTTAATCTCATGCTACAATCATTCTGATAATTTGTCCAAATTTTCATCTACAATTATGACCTATAATTTTTAACTCATAAGAATCAATAATTAATTAATCTTCTCTAGATAAGGTTGAACTATATACACTAAATCTAATATATACATTGAGTGCATATATGATAAATTGAACTATTCAATGTAACACTTTATTAAATTGAATAAATAAATAATATTATATCAAAACACATAGTTAATAATGTGTTCATCCAATAAAAAAAGATTTGTGTACACTTTATTCTTTCCACATTTCATTCTATAAAATTACACTAAATATATTGTGGTCGACAAGTCATACACTTGAGATATGTTCATAAAACCCCTCCTTGACAATCTTAAAGTTTTCAAGAACAAATTTTCCTTCTTTGTACTTTTGAGTTTCATCATATGCTTTTTCATATTTCCATCCCAAAACTTCTCCACAATCAGAGCATTTAACATCAGCCACAATATGCAAACCACTCATTAGTTGCCTGTCCTCCTTTTCCCCTATCACTACATTCATGGCATGTGTAAACAAATAAGCCCTCCCTGTTCTTGCCTGCCTTTTCACAACATGTTGTGTTATAAACAAAAGCGGATATATCACATTTAACTGAACTCAATATTTTTTTAAACAACATAAAAATATTAGTTCAAACTTAATAGATATGATTATAAATTTACTCAATAAGTATAAAATATAAAGGTAATGAATTGTGGTAGAATTCTAAAATCAAAGTCATAAAATTCAACTAATGATGAACTATCTGAAACTCGTAATTTCAAATCTACAACTGATAGTAAAAGCCCGGTCAATAGCATAACTAGAATTTTACTAAGATGTATCAAAATAAGAAAAAGTACACACACGAATATAAATCAAGAGAATTCAACACATAATATATATATATACACAAAAAAATATTATTTTACGTATACATAATATAATTTTCTAGTAAAAGTATCGATTGATACCCCTCGAATATATATGGTGTCGCCACTAAATAGAAGTGAAGCCAAAATTTTGAATTTATTGAGTCTGAATAAATTATTTATTCATATTGAATATCTTTTTTAAATACAAAATTATAAGAATCTTAAAAGATTAAATTCATCACATTAAAATTTTTGTGTGCCCTTCTTCTTTTTATCATTTCAAGTTCTCCTGGAAAAGAAAGAAATGAAAATAAAAACTGAGATAAAATGAAAGAAAAATCATAACCTGAAAATTTTTGGAGACAATATCATCATGAAGAGCAATGTGATTTCTGCATTTACAACAACTATATATCCTTGGACCTACTAATCCTTCTTCCATATATGTTGAAAAAATTGAATGTTCTCTCAAAACAAGAGGATCAATGAGTAATTAAAGCTTGATTAGTATTTAATGATCAATTAGTATGTAGAAATATTAATTTCTTGCTTGCTTGAAGCAAAAGCTTTGTTCAAGTTGGCTAGCATCAATAATTAGACTGAAAATAAGATGAAAAAGAAAGGAATTAATAAGAAAATGAAATGCTTGATTAAAGATTAATTTACAAATTAACAAGTGGTAGTAGATTGCAAGTGCAATCAACCAACATTTTTAGATAAAATAATTAGGTGTTGATAAGGATGAGATTCACTATTTAATTGTCCCCCTTGTTTTAGAGATAATCTTATGATCATTAATTAGTTATTATTATAACTTGTGAAGTAATAATAACAACCCCCCCCCCCCCACCCACCACCCACCACCCTTATGTTATGGTCAAAATGGATAAATACTTATTTTTATTTAAATATTTATATCATGTCAATAGATATATTATATGTGTTTATACCTAAATTTTTAATACTTAATTATGGTTAATTAATATGTATTTTAACCTTATTAAATGAGTTAATTATATTAACATCCAATGCAGGAAGTATGTACCATCCAATAGTTTTGGAATTTTGTAGCTTATATGTGTTGATACACTTATTCAGTCACAATAATATATTTAGTATAATCTCGTAAAGTAAGATTTGGAAGGATAAAATATATGTAAACATTATTTTTAACTTAGATGATAGAGAGGTTGGTTTTTGAAGCACAAATATACTTATTATCAGCGTAAACACATTTTGACAGAAATATTATATACGCGCAGATACACTTATTGTATTTCACCATTATTATATGCTTAAATACTATATATTCCGCTACAAGGATGATGTATATACACTAATGCACTTATTATATATGCGCGCAAATATACTTTATTTCACTATTATTATGTGCATAAATATAATGTATTCTGCTATAGAGATGTTGAATATGCTCGGATACACTTATTATGCGCACGGATGTAATGTGCGTATTCTGATATAGAGACATAGAATACGCTTTAATACATTTATTATGTGCGTAAATATAATGTATTTCACTATTATTATGCACGTAAATACAATATATTTCATTATTATAATGTACATAAATATATTGTATTCCATTACATTTTAATAAAACTAAGATACTGCTATGTGTTATAATTAAACAAAATCTTACAACTTTACATATCTGACCGGTGTAATAACGCTATTTATAATATTTCTCTTAATTCAAATAAAAATTACATTATAGATAAAATATCAAAAAATAAATTTATGGATGTTAAATTCTCTTGCTTTTTCATATGTTTATTCTTTATTTTTTGAACCACTATAATAAAAATTAAATTTGATAATGGCATAAAATGAAAGTAAGACAATATCCTTGTGAACTTTTAAATCATTAAAAAGTTATAGATTTCTTGTCATAACAAATTTTATTTTCAATCTCCTCCTCTGATCACTTAAAACTTTAACAAAGAAAAAGAAAAAAAAAAGAGACAAAAATTAAGAAGAAAATGATTGAACCCAAAAAAAATAAAAATGCGGTGAACGTGGATCGAACACGTGACCTTCAGATCTTCAGTCTGACGCTCTCCCAACTGAGCTATCCCCGCTATTGTAAAATAATTAGCACCAACTTTATATATACGTTGAGTATTAGTGAGATATCTATATCTCAATAATTATTATTAATATTTAGTCTCTGAATATGAAAATAACAAGAATTCAAAAATATAGAATATGAACTTAATTATTGGAGCACCATTAAAAATAAAGAAATATAATAGCAATTACCATAACTCAATTCCAAATAAGTTGAATTTGACTACATAAATTCTCATTTACCATGCTTGTTTATCTATTTAAATTCATCTCAAGTAGATGTTATACAAAACAAAATGAAAATGAAGTACTAAAAATTATCTATATTTATCACTTGCACAAAAAAAATCCTAATAAGGCTAAAAGACTCCTAGAAATGCAAGGTAAATACATTAACATGACATGAGTAAAAGTACATATTTTCAACTACTAATTGTACCACTGATATTTCTTCCATTTATCATATCTTTTGTTAAGTCCCTATGAATTTCAAGAAATTATCAAACAGACGCTCGGAAAGGTTCTCGAGATTCTCAATCGCTCTTTTTAGTGGGGAGGAATAGTGCGGAAGCAAGTTGCCCACTCCACTAATTGAGAGTGGCTAGCTTAACTCTGAGGAAGAGACCGAAGAAATGGCAATGGAGTGCACACTCTACCTTTGCTTCCTCATTCTTCTGTGCCAAGAATGATCCAATTGAATCTTCTGAAGCTGATATGTAAAATCTCAAGGGCAAAGGCTCTTTGAAGACTTTTTCAAAAGTTTTTAGCAAAAAAAGCAAAAACAATTCTCAACACGTCATCAAACCATAGGTGAGAAGAAAAGAGAAAAGAAAGAGTTTTGAAGAAAGCTACGGGAAAGTCAACCAAGACATTGGGGATTCTGAATCTGACCGCACTTTCCTCAGGTCGAACGGCTATCGATCCTGGCCCGATGAGAAAACTGACGTTCGTTCTCTTCCTCTGTGCATCTATGTGATGGGCTCATCATAAGCTTAGTCAAAGTTCTATCTGGCTTTCCGCTGGGAAAGGATCTTCTTTTTTTGGGCTACAACTTCGCCGAGCCGACTAGCATTCTTGAGATAATTTTATTCCATGTGATTTTCAGTTTATGTTATCTTTTTTAATATATTCATTTATCACTATTTCATGATTAATACATCTAAAGATCGACGTAAGACGATAAGAGCATGGCAATATCACTTCAAACAACTCTCATTTTCAATTCAATGCAAATGTAATATACATTGAATTTTGTATAATCTAAACTAATTTTCCTGAGGTCATGAATGACTTGACTATATATCGAATTCCCATTAGAAAACCTCAGAAAAGTTTAATAAAATAGTTTTTTATTTTTATTTTGTATAATCTAAACTAATTTGGTTGACTTGCACCACAACAATATTGAGGTGGCAAATAACAATAACAGGGCAATTTTTGACAAATTAAAATAGATTAAATCAATAAATGGATGATGATTAAAAAAAATATAGATAGATATGACAAATAATGATATTGGATCAAATTTTGACCGATTAAACATGTCTAATCAATAAATAAATCATGACTTAAATCCTCTAAAGAAAAAATTAAAATATCGTTCGAATAAAAATAACGAATGATAAACCAATTCCAAACTTAAAACAACATCCATCCTTTTAAGTTTGAGATATTTACACATTGTGCTCAAGCAGACAAAACAAATTATGTCAAATATCTGTTTTGAAAAATATTACACTCCATATTTATTTAGAGAAAAAATTTGTATACCTACAAAATATACCATTCAAGTTTTGTATAATTGAACGATATACAATACAAAAACTATCGTATATCTCGAAGGTGTATGACAATAATATTCTCATTATTTCTAAATAAGCCATATTTATATCTTTTCAATTTGTTCTAAATAAGTAGTGTTTTACATAATTAAAAAGATATTAATGACGTTCTTTCAATTTTACCATTATTTAATAAAATGAGTTTTACCTAAATAAGAAACTATTAAAGCACTACATTTTTTTCAAGTTATTTATATTAAGGGTAAATTGGTAAAGATACTTTTTTTTTACTTTCCAGGAATGTGTAGTTATCTTAAGGGGTGTGCCCAAATTAAAAAGGGGAAGCTACACAAAATGGACCAAATTGTGAAACTATTTACCTTTAACGGAATCATGATCCAAATTGTTTACCCGCTTACCCTACTTTCTCCTTTCTTATTTCGCGCATGATGTCAACATGTCATCAACATCACTACTATGAATTAATCCTCTGTGATGCTCTGTCGGTATATTGATGCCATAACGATATCTTATAGGACTGAGCTTAATCCTCTTTGATACTTTGTCGGTATAATGATACCCTATCGGTATCATATAGGACCACTAATGAAGATACATCATCGGAAATGTTGCACATACTGGTATCTGTGGAGGATGCACTGGTGCCTCATATGTTTTAATTAAAAACTCCCTCATTGATGTCATCATAGTATATATATACTCTAATAGCATCAAGGAGTAACTCAGTAGTATTTTCACTGAAACACTATTTCTTCTTATTTGATACCATCAGAGAATATATATATATATATATATATATATATATCTTGATGGTATCAAACATCAATTTGGCTAGTTTTCACTGAATCTCTGCCTCTTCCTCCTTGATACCATCAGAGTATATATAAACTCTGATGGTATCAAACAATAATTGAGCAGTTTTTTTCATTGAAGCACTGCATGTCCTTCTTTATGTCATCATAGTATATACTCTAATAGCATCAATGAGTAATTGAGTAGTGTTTTCACTGAAGCATTGCTTCTTTCTGTTTGATACCATCAGAGTATATATATATATATACGTTGATGGTATCAATCATCAATTTAGCTAGTTTTCACTGAATTTCTGCCTCTTTCTCCTTGATACCATTAGAGTACATATAAACCTGATGGTATCAAGCAGTAATTGAGCAGTCTTTTTCATTGAAGCACTACATGTCCCTCTTTGATGCTATCGTAGTATATATATATATACTATAATGGTATCAAGGAATAACTGAGTAGTGTTCTTCACTGAAGCACTGCTTCTCCCTCTTTGATACCATCAGAGTGTATATATATAAATACACTTTGATACTATCAGAGTGTATATATATATACACTTTGATGTATATTCTATTTAGGCGACATATCTTTTTTTTACAAGATTTTTGAGTTTGATATTGGAATTTTTCTTGCACTGAATGTTGTTCTTGAATTTTTTTTTACAGGGTTGTGTTTCTTCAATGCAAAATAGACTTTACGCCCATGTTATTCGTAATTTTCAGTAGTGGAAATCCGTGTGAAAGTGCATATTTGATTTAAATATTGCTTGTTGCAGCTTCCTTCTGTAGTTGTGTTGCTATTGTTTCGACCAGATCTATGAAATTGGAAGTAGAATTGACTAAAATTGCATCAACATGATAAGTATTGTAGTTGTTGTTTGAATCTCAAGTTTCATTGTGTTGCACTAAAATTGTAACGTTATCCATCACTGAAATTTGCGTGGAAGCTAGCTTGGGGAAGAAGAAGGTAGCTTTGGGAAAGAAGGAGGCAAAGTTCGCGTGAGTAGTTTGACGTTGAATTAGAAAAAGGGACATAAAAATAAGGGAAAATTGTATGAAATAACAAACTATTAATTCAAATTAAATGATATAGCCATAGTTTATTTTATTTGTAATTCGCAGCAAACATCCCATTTTTTTGCCATCTGGTTCGCTATACAATTAGTCATTTTCGGTATACAATTACCCATTCGGTATACAAATGTATAAAATGTGTTTGTGTTTGTATAAAACGAGAGAAAAGTGTATATACAAATACAAATACATATATTTTCGTCCTATACACTTATAATCATACAAATACAGATCTTATCATACAAATTACAATGTATAAATGAATTTATACAAAACTGAACAATTTGTATAAAATTGGATGTATCTAGCGAATTATACAAATCAAAAGCTCCATAGCAAACATAAAATTTTCTATGGAGCGCAATTATGCAAACTATAACTATAACATACAAATATAATTTTTATGTTTACTATATGTGAAAGTTGCTCTAAAAATAATGGGGGTATGAACTTGTAAATAGTTTTACTTTTTGGGGTACAAAAATAAGATTCCCAATTAAAAATACCATTTTTTTTATAAAAAAAAAACAAATGTAATATAATTTTTTGAAGGTGCAAAGTTTATATTCCTTCCATTTCTAAATAAGTGGTGTTTAACACTTCTATTTTATTCCAAAATAATTGATGTTATTGGGTTCCAAAAGGATTTGATCTTGTTCTTTTAAAATTAGTCTTGTTTAATACGTAACGTTTTACATTATTAAAGAATCACTTTTTTTTTCAAGACATTTAATTATCGGTAAGTTCGTAAAATTACTTTTTATTTTCTAAAAATAATTAGTTTATGAAGGTGTACTTAAGCTAAAAATATCACTTATTTAGCAATAGAAGAAGTAATTAATACTAAAAATATTGTAGGTTGCTTGGATAATCATAATTTTTTTTACAAATCATCAGAAATTGTATCTCTACCTCACAAAAATAGAAACAAAGTTAAGAATAAGATGTGCCCATATTTTTTCTCTCCAAACCTAATTAATTTAAATAAGTATTAATTTTGCTATTAGGGTGTGTGATCTATAGGAAGAACATGAAAAAATTTCAAGAGAACATATTTTTAGACCCCCCCACAAGGCAAAATCCAAGTTCCCCCCTTCTTCCTAGCAAATTCCAACCATTTTCACTACTCCTCTCTCCGTCTCATTTTACGTGACATCCGTTCTTTTTTAATTCATATAAAAAAATATTATCTTACTATAATTAAAAATGTTTTAATTTTAAAATTATTTTTTTATCCTTAATAAAATAATTTATAACCACACAAACATCTAAAAATTATTTTAGATAATAAATTTTAAAAATATTCGTATTTATTTTAAAACACCCTATCAACTCAAAATATACCACATAAAATGAGACCAAGGGGTAATTGTTTTCACCCCCTAAATAAAATAGCTAAAGCTGAAAAGGCATGCAGACTCATCATGTCAAGGATTTTATTAGTATATAATGTATCCATCTTTGTAAGGGTTGTTGAGCAAATCAATAGGTAAACCACTCAGATTCTGACACATTTTCTCTATTTTCTTATTATTAATGGTGAAATGTGTCTATTTGCATGATTAATCAAAGATTCATAGTGGGTTTATCTTGAATTTCTAAAAAGATTCAAACTTTCTGCAAACTACTACATTGTTTTCAAGAACAGAGAAAATGGGGTTGTTGACAAACAGAGTGGGGAGGAATGAAATCAAACCAGGAGACCATATTTACACTTACAGAGCTGTTTTTGCTTACTCCCACCATGGTAATTTCACAAAAAAATCAAGAAAGAAAAATAGTTAATTTTTGCCTCTCTGTGTACTTTGGTTTATGTGTTTAGTTTACTCCACTTTTCCTTGTTAGAAGGCTGTTGTTATCTGTGATTTTCCCCATTTTGAATGTTTTCATTTGGTTTTGACAGTCAAGATTTGTCCTTTATTATGTGAGTTAGTGAACCTAATTAGATGTGTTTGGGATTGTTAAGTGAAAATAGCTCCTGATATGCTTTCATTGTTTATTTTGTCCCTCTAATTGGGTATAATTTACAACAACAACAACATACCCGGTGTAATGGGGTATGGGGATGCTAGTGTGTACTCAGACCTTATCCCGTCTTGGGAGGTAGAGAGGTTGTTTCCTAAATTTTGTCATTAAGCAATATGGAGGTATATATATGTGTATTTGTGTTTTATGTGATTTTGGATGAAGTAGAGTTGAAGTAGCTTTGAGAACTTTTCGTTTGTGCTGAGGGTCTATCGGAAACAACCTCTCTACCCTGAAGAGATAGGGTAAGGTCTTGTACATCTTACTCTCTCTAGAGGGATTATATTGGGTATGTTGTTGTTAGTATTGAAGTGGGTCACTTGTATCTATCTATTGATTGCATGAAATTTTGAATACATGGATATTGCCTGCATCCGAATGATAAGTTTCGTGATTGAGTCCTGAGTAGCTTGCTTGTACATATGGAGGTTCAGAATTGCGATGTGTGTCTGGCTTAAACCATGTGTGCATCGGATTTCAAAAACAAGTATATCGAATTTAGTAATTTTATTAGCGCTTTTATATACTCAGACCGAGATGAGCTGAGAAATTCTGAATGATGAACGGTTTGAGTGTTATAACCATTTAGGGTCTATGTGTAGCTATTTCTAGAACTATTTTGCTTAGACTTTTCAAAAATGTCAATGGGTGCGTGTCGGATTCTCCAAAGTAGTGTTCTTTTTTTTTGAAGAATCCGACACGGGTGCAGCATCGAAAATGAAGAGTCCGTGCAACTTAGTTCTAGAAAGTCGTTGTGTGAAATAAGTGTCAATATCCTTATGTTTGCCAAAGTTACCTAAACTAAAGTTAGATTCTCTCTTCTTCTCTTCTATTCTAGAGTAAGTATGAAATGAGAATCGAGAGTAACTGTTACAACACAGAAATATAGTTCCTCAACCTTCCATCTTGGAAAGTCTGTCATTAGATCCACCCTGATGTCTTAATATATTAGCTTAATCAGTGCTAGACTTTTTAATTATTTTAAGTCTTATAAATAGTACTTAATCTTTGTGAAATACTATCATTATAATAAAAAAGGTGCTAAAAAAGATGGATCAATATTCTTGTGTGTCCTATTGCCTGGTTAATATGATTAAACGAAACTGCAATTTGAAATGGTGTAAGTTGGATTCTGTTGGATTGTAAGGTTATCTCCTCCATGAAAATTTAGTTGAAAGTTAGGTATGCACGTCATGATATGTTGATTTCTACATTATGGCTACTAAATTGTCATTTTGTAGCTAAGAGAGCTGTTGATCTGAATATAAATAGAGAAAAATGCTGTAACCACATAGTTGAATTATTTTAAGTATTGTTGCTGTAACATGTGCTCTTCTATCTTTTTAGAAGGTACAATAAAACCTAGCAAAATGATTATTACTCTCCTTCTGGATGTTATGACTAAATTAAATGCTGCTTCTTGGTAGCTTATCAGTATGATCAAAGTGAGGATTCATGACATTCACGTGAAATCTTCTTCTATGGATCTTGCATTGTACAATTGAAACAATACAGGTCTTCAGTCTTTACTGCACAAAATGACGACTTGATGGTAAAGCTAGCAATTTTAGTGGATTTAAGGGGCAGATTAATTGATTGATAGGCTAGAGGTGGTCTCCTGGAGTTTTTGCGTTATATGTTTGACATGTTGTGGTCTATTATGGATGCTTTATTGCTGAAATTTGAATGACCGTGGCTTCTTATTTGTGCTTGTTCAACTCTAACAAACCAAAAAACTGCTTCTCAGGCTATCACATGGTCGCTTTGTTTGTGTGAACATATGATGGTCTCTCGAGATGCATACTTTCTAATTAAAAAAATATGAAGCAAACACTTAATGTCTCAGAGTTGGTTCTGTACCTCGTCTGAACCTTGCTGTATGATCTATCTTACATGCAAAATATGACTCTGGAATATCACAAGTTATCATGTTATTCAGCTTGAACCATATTTTTGAAAGTGTGATTTTTTTAATTTTTTTTTTTATACATTTCTAATTATGTTTCCGTAGTTGATGAAGTTGGGGGGGGGGGGGGGGGGGGGGGGGGG
>JAJONR010013493.1:0-10258 GCA_029582245.1 Solanum etuberosum
TATGGGAATAGGTTTATTTTGATCCTTCAAATATAATATGAGCATTTTTAATCCCTTAACTATGCTAAAGTGGTGCGCTTTTGCCCCCCCCCCCCCCCCAAACCCAACATAACAATGTTAGAAACTAATGGAAGGGACAATTTTTATAACGGTGCAAATTTCAACTGACAATACTATCTTTTTCTTAATTGATGCACATTTTATTTCTTCTCGCTTTTTTCATTTCCTAGGATTAATATAGTAATAGTTATTTATAAGGAAAATGCTCAAATATGTCAATGAAATTTGAAAAAAAGGCATATCTATGCCATTCTTTAAAAGTTTGGCTCATCTATGTCATTTTACGTTTGAGAAAAAAGTTCATCCATGCCATTATTTGTTAACTAAAAACAGTTTCGATTTTACAAAACCATTTTTAACACGTGGTCAATTATGATTCGACCACGTCATTGACTAATTCATTTTTTCAAAAGAGAAAAAACTCAAATATATTATCGAACTTTGAGAAAAGGTACATTTATATGTATGTTTTTGAAAATTCGACCTTATCCATACTTTTTAAAACAGATAAAAATCGACAGACATTACCGGTTATCCCTCAATATTAACCAATCATGTCCATCGATTTTACGAAGGCAAAACAAATGATGCACATTCCGTCGATTTAACGTCGATTTTCCTTGAGGAAATCGACTCTGTTCGCCGGTTATGGCTCTCAAATTTGACCCCTTTTTTAGTAGGGACAACAGAAAAATAAATTAAGTTCACAAATAAATATGTACCCTCACATTAATTTTAGTTATTTCAGCAGTATCAATTGTTGGATATTTTGTAATATATATATATAGGTCTTAAATTGAACAGACACATTTGTTCGTAAAAGAATATGATTATTATGAAAAGTCATAGGTTCGTGAAAAAACATGACCCTTATGAAAAATCATATGTTTATGAAAGAACATGACTCTTATGAAGAGTCATCTCTTAAGTTTTATAAATATAAAGACTCTTTAGAAGTAGCCGAAGAAAAATCTCCATGTATACCTAAGAATTTTGTTGTATTCTTGAAGAGAGTTGTTTGTATTTACCCCGATATGTATATAGCAATATCTTTTTAAAGAAAATAATTATACGCCTCAAAGCTATCTTCTTCTTTAATTATATTTCCTACTATTTTTTTCTAACATCAATAAATTTAAATATTTCCCCAACTAAAAATAAAAGACTTTTCACTAGTCAAGTGACTAGTGAAAATATTTCCTACTTTGGAAGACTTGTCAAGTAAAGTGCTAACTTTTCAACTTTAAAATTGTAATTTGAAAAAGAAGGGAACAATATTATAATAAATTCATATATATTTATTTAATTTGATTTTACTTTTTTATACGTTACAAGTAGGGGTGGAGCCAGATGGGCTTGACCAAGGGTTGATCTATGTGTAAGGGAGGAGGGCCACGGCCTCGCTGCCTTGAGATTAGTTATTTTAGAATTGTCAACCCATTCAATAAGAAATAAAAATTACATTACGATTTCAAAATAACTTATCTACTAGTTTTATTCCAACCAAATATGAAATAAACTTGTTTTTATTTTTCAATTCATATTGGAATCTACAAAACAAACAAAATTGTACCCCAGTTTAGCACGGCATGGAAGTGATGCTAACTGGACTAGCTAGTTTCATTTCCGCCATCAATTTTATTGTGTGGATGTGATGTAGTCAAGACGGAATTTGGATTTTACTACCTCAATTGGTTGATTATTTGAACTTTCACTTTGTTAGTAGGGTTTTGATTCACCGTTTTATGATTTGCTCCCTCGTTTTCTCTTTTCCTACCCAGAAATTTATTTTATTTTTTTAAAAATAAATTAGAATTTGAGATTATGGGTTCTGTATATTAGCTCAAATGACTTTGTAACCATAAACCCAAAGTTCAAGTCAAAGCTAGCTATTAAGATTATGGGCAGGGTAAAATGCAGCAAGAGGTCGAGTGGTCAAACTCGATCTCGAAATGGTTGGAGATTTAATGCATCTCTCTTTCTTCCATTCAAGTCATTACAACTTCTTTTATTGTCTTCCAAAAATATTACAGGGTGGACAAAATATGAAGGTCTGATCTATCTTGTATGGAGTATATATATAACTGCATTCTAAACACTAAATGTATATATATACAACTTGTTGGGAAAGGCAAGTACAAATAAATGTGCACAATAGGGTAATAGCGGAAGAAAATTCAAGTCCAAACTTTTTTTTCTATTTGAATCAAGAGAAGACAAACTAATGCAAGAACAATACTGTTTAGGGCAGCAAACAAATCAACCAAAGAAATATAGCAAGGCAAAATAAAATTAACACACGAGACACCAAGATAAACGTAGAGAACCTCTTTAGGGGTGAAGAGTAAAAACCACGAAGCCAAAGCTCCAAAAAAATCACAAGAGTTACAAATGTGTTCTCCGAAATTGCCACCAACAAAGTAACAAACAATGAGCAACACAACTACAAGATACCAAAAATTAGAGAAATAAAAGGAGTAAAATTAACAAACGCAGTTACTATTTACGAGCTAAAATATGGAGCTACGGGACTCCAAATCTACCTCTCTCAGTTCCCAATCAAATACTGAGTTAAGAGGAACAAGTTGTCCAAAACACAGCTCAATCGGACAATGAACGAAGTGAGAAATGCGATTTGAAATTAGCTGCTAGGGCCTGTGCGAAAATCTACACTCTCTCACTTTTCTCTCTATATAGTTGCTGATCAATCTCTTGTTAATTCTTGAAAAATAAGACTTAAAATAAGTCTTACATATGCACCATAATATTAGACTTATGAGCAAAAGTGACCTAGTCCAAAATGGGCTTTTATTTATCCACATAGGAAGGGAAAAAAAACTAAACCCAACAATTCTCCCCTTCACAACTATGCGGAGGAAACCGCCATCCCGAAGATCATGCAACAATCTTCAAACTTCTTTTTTGGCAAAACTTTAGTCATCATATCAGAACCATTGTCATCTATATGAATCTTTTCAAGTACAAGAAACTTAGAATCCAAACATCCTGAATCCAATGGTATCTCACATCAATATGTTTAGACCGATCATGAAATGTAGAATTCTTGTCAAGATGTATAGAACTTTGACTGTCGCAATTAAAGCACATACCTTTTTTGAGCACAACCAAATTCCTGCAAGAATCACTTCATCCAAAGCAACTCTTTACAAGCTTCAATGGCAGCAATAAGCTCAACTTCTATAGTAGATAGAGCAACACATTTTTTCAATCTAGATTGCCAAGACACGACTCCTCCTGCAAAAGTAACCAAGTACCCTGAAGTAGACTTGTGAGTATCAACATCACCAGCCATGTCTGAATTAGTATAACCACAAAGAATAGGATTTCATGTACCAAAACACTAACTCAGACTAGAAGTGTGACAAATATATCTCATAACCCACTTCACAACATTCCAATGTTCTATTCCCGTATTTGAAAGAAAATGACTAACAATACCAACAACGTGAGAAATATCCGGTCTTGTACAAATCATTGCATTCATCAAACTACCAATAGTTGAAGCATAAGGAACTTTCTTCATATCATCCTTCTCAATATCACTAGACGGACACTGTTTCGTGCTCAATTTAAAGTGCATAGATAAAAGTGTACTGACAGCCTTAACTTTGTCCATGCTAAATCTGGGAAGTACTTTTTGGATGTACTTCTCTTGTGATAACCTCAACTTCTTGGCCTTTCTATCACATGCAATCTGTATGCCAAGAATCTGCCTTGCCAGTCCTAAGTCTTTCATAACAAAAAACTTACTCAACTCTTGCTTCAGCTTCCAATTCCTGCAATTATTATGACCAACAACAAACATGTCATCAACATAAAGCAACACAATAATAAAGTCACCATCAGAGAATTTTTGCACAAAAACACAATGGTCTGCAGAAGTCTTCTTGAAGCCCTGCTGACTCATAAAAGAATCAAACTTCATGTACCATTGCATGGGAGATTATTTTAGACCATACAAGATCTTCTTTAATTTGAAAACATAATTCTCTTTTCCTTTTACTTTAAAGCCTTCTATCTGCTCTATATAAATTTCTTCATTTAAGTCGCCATGGAAAAAAAGTGTTAACATCTATTTCCTCAACCTCCAAATCTAGACTTGCAGCCAAGCCTAGAACCACACGAATAGATGACATCTTCACAACTGAAGAGAATATCTCATCAAAATCAACTCTATTTTTCTGGTTAAATCCCTTCACAATTAATCTAGCTTTGTACCGTGGAACTAGATTACCATCTTCATGTTTTACCTATAAATCCCACCTATTTTTCAAAGCCTTTCGATCTGTAGGTAACATAACCAAATCAAAGGTATGATTATCATGTAATGATATAATCTCATCTTCCATTGAACAAATTACCTTTCTTTTTCTTCACTTTCCGTGGCCTCATCAAAACTCTCAAGTTCTCCCCTATCAGTCAAGAGTATATACTCATTGGCAGAATGAAAAGATGAAGAAATACTTTCTTTAGTAGATCGTCTGATAGAACTATCTAGAGCATCAATAATTGGTTGTGGGTCAACCACATCATCTTGCACTGGAGAATCAACATCATATTGTTCATTCTGAATATGATCACCATCTTCAATATTAACTTGATTTTTATCATTTTGAAGATTCTCTTTAGGTGCAATAGTCAAAAGGAACTGGATCAACATTAACTAGACACTCACTACTTTTAGAATCAACTTTCTCAGCTTTGTCAAGATCTTCAATTGTTTAGTCTTCAAAGAATACAACATCACGACTTCTAACAAGTTTCTTCTTAACTGGATCAAAGAAACGATAGTCAAATTCATCTTGACCATAGCCAACAAAGATACATTGCCTAGTTTTAACATCCAACTTTGACCTTTCATCCTTAGGAACATGCACAAAGGCTTTACACCCAAAAACTTTAAGATGGTCATAAGAGACATTCTTACCTGACTAAACTTTGTCAGGGACATCACCATTCAAAGAAACAGTAGGAGATAAATTGATAACATAGGCAAAAGTATTAAGTGCTTTATCCCGGAAGGAATCTGGTAGCTTAGCATTTGAAAGCATACGTCTAACCCTCTCAATTAGAGTTTTGTTCATCTTTTCTACTAAATCATTTACCTGAGGAGTCTTTGGAGGAGTTTTTTTATGCCGAATATCCTTGAACACATCAAGTACTTGATCCTTGGACGGATGCATTTCAATTTCTTCCTTTTGTGTCTCTCAACCAAGGCCTGAAAATTCTTGTACACATCAAGTACTTGATCCTTGGACTTCAAAGTAAATACTAAAAGTTTTCGAGAATGATCATCAATGAAAGTCACAAAGTAAAATGCATCACCATGAAACTTTACCTTAAAGGGCCACATAAATCTGAATGTACCGACTCCAGCAAATCAAACTTTCTTGAAGGCAGATGACTCAACTATTTTCTGTTTATCAGCTAAGTAATGAACACACTTCTTCAACTTTACTTGCTTTAGGCTTCAGGTATTTGAAACTCAGTTGGTGGACTCGATCGAGCCAGCCTTTCACATTAGGCGAGTCATCTATTACCACCTTGTTCACCTATCCAACATTCAATTTTACTCAGAAGTATCTCACCTTCGGTGATGGAACTTCTAACTTGCCTAATGACTTCGGTGAATTGTCATTTCTACGTTTCTTCACTGACCTTCCTTGAACATTTTCAATCATGTAAACTGCCACTTTGGGTGAGGTTTATCATGTTGGGTGATCCGCCTTTTTGGTTAGGCGACTGCCAGCTGGGATTTTACACTCCTTTCAATATTTTGGCCTCTTTTTCATAGATTTATCCTTGCCTTGTCTTTTATCATTTACAGTTACAAATATCAAAATATCATCGTAATAGGACATAAATATGCATTGAGGATACTATTTGTTGAACTAAAAAGGCCTAAAAATGAGTGAAAATCTACCACTCATCAATACCCCAACCTATTTCCATCCCTCTTTACAGAATGGCTTCGTTGAGCTTAAGGGGTTGAAGGAGAAGTTAAAGGATCATCTAGATAAAGATTTCATTAGACCAAGTATATCTAGATATGGTGCTCTGGTTCTCTTCGTGCATAAGAATGATGGTTCTCTTAAAATATGTATTGATTACCGAAAATTAAACAAGGTCACAATCAAGAATAAGTATCATATCCTAGGATTGATTACTTAGTTGATTAGATTCAGGATTCTAGTTTCTTCTCAAAGATAGACCTCCAATTAGGCTATCATCATTCCAAAGTCAGAGAATGTGACATTCTAAAAATAGACTTCATGACTCGGTATAGTCACTATGAATTTATGGTTATGTCTTTAGGACTAACGAGTGCTTCTGCAGCTTTCATGGATTTGATGAATAGGGTGTTCAAACAGTATTTGGATATGTTCTTCATTGTCTTCATAGATCATATTTTGATCTACTCTTGGAGTGAGGATGAACATGCAGGCCATTTGAGGATTGTCTTGCAGATTCCTCAGGAAAAGTTGTCAAGTGATAAAGAAGACATGTTTTGGCCAATCATAAATGATCTTATCACAACGCATTTGTGAAGAGTTTATGACTCATGTGATTAGTAATGAGGCAAAAGGGTCCGTTTTAACTTGGGTGGTTAGGAAAATATTGGCTACCAGGGAAAATATAATGAGTTTATCCAGCGTCTAAGCTGATCTCATGACTAGAATGCCACACCTTCAGAAACTAGGTTCTTTTAGTATCAAGAGATTGTATCAACTTATATGCCCTCAGTATTAGAAAGTACCCTGGAAGAGTATGATTTTACTGCCACAATTGCACCCGTGATTTAAATTTACCTTACGGTTAGCTGCTCATAGAAGGCTAGCCACAGTAGACAGGCTGCTTAAAATAGGTATCCAGGTTCCTCACGCTTGTGTCTTTTGTGGGCTGGCTGATGAAGTATTTATGCACCTGTTTGTTTATTTTCCTTATGGGAGGACTGTGTGGACACGATTGCTAGTATGGATGGGGCATCATAGAAGTATTGGATCCTGGAAATCAGAGGTTGAATAGATATGTAAAGGTTTGACGAGAAATACGGGCCATTGGAAGATTGTCACTTGTGTGTTTGGCATGATGGTGTACCTGCTTTGGCGAGACAAAAATACTTTCAGATTTCAAACGGGCCATGCTTCAACTAATAGACTATGCAAGGAAGTGGCACATGACATACATATACGAGGCGCTTTGGAGGCACACTAGCAGAGTGCACTCAGTGCTTTTCAAGGTTACCCTTAGTTGCTAACTAGTGAATTGTTTTTGTTTTGATTGTTTTTCCTGTAGTCTTATGTATAGGCTTTGTTAATTACTTTTAGAGTGTGAATGTCAGCATTCACTTGATTTGTAATGAATATTTTTTTGGTGAAATGCAAGAACTGTTAACCAAAACAAAACTTAGACCATACATTGTTAATTAGATTTTAAAAATTTATATTCAAACAAATTTTTAATCTCCAGTAAAAATATTGATCAATTAAAAGTTGTCAACTATTCAAAATGACTTTTATTGGTCAAACACATGCATCTTATCACATTATATTTGTGATCATCTTGATGACTCACGTGAATCAATCAGAATGAGGCAAGATGGTTCCTTTACACTTGCACTGTAACTATTGAATCAAATTTAGAAAATTTGTCTTCAAATGAGGTGTTAATGTCTAGTCAAAATGTGACAAATTAAAAGTAATTAAATTTTGAAAATGACATGTCTTGTTTAATTACAAGAAACCTTATCATATAACTTTTGTGATATATTTGATTACTCACGTTAACCAATTAAAATGTGGCAAAAGGATTTGTTTACACTTGGATTGCCTAATATCTACAACTATAAATAGATGATACATTATAAATTCCTGAGTAGAGTTGAATGTTTTAAAACAGATTTTACTAAGGATCTATATTTGGAAAAATTAATATTAAAATTGAAGATAACTTTAAACGGACTCTTAATTGTAGTAATAATCATCATACTATACTAAAAGTGGGGGGAAAAGTCAAAAGTTGAATTTTAAAATGTCCATCATATTTTTATATTAAATTATAAAATTATTGTAACACCTCAGAAATTGGAAAGCCAAATTTGAAAAAAGAAAGGTCTCATTTTGGCTACTTGTTGGGTCTTGCAGGACCAGGCTACGGTTCGTTTTAGTTTCTATGGATCGTAGATGACACTTGTAGGAGTGAATTTAAGATTTAAGAAATTTAATTTTCTAAAGTTTGACCGACGAATGGACAGGACGAATCGTAGAACTTTTGACGAGTCGTAGATGGGTTTCGTAGAAAGGTTCCAGACTTAGTAAAAGTTTTAGATTAAAGTTGAGGTCTACGGAAGGTGTCTATGGACCGTAGGAATTTAGATGGACCGTAGGAATTTAGACGGTCCATAGAAGGGTGTCGTAGGAAGTTGATAAATTTTAAGGCCCCAGTAACCTGACCTACAGTTGATCAGTACGGACCGTAGAAATTTCTACGGTCCGTAGGTCTAACTCGTTGGTCACTCCGATAGTTTTAAGTCAAGGTTATTTGGGTCTTTACTTACCCTTCTAATTCCTAAACTATGTCATTTTAGCCTATAAATAGACCATATAACTAATTTTACTCCTAAAAAACTACACGTTCCTTTTCATTTCCTAAAATCCCCTCAATTGCTCTCAAGGTTTTCTCTCCAAGGCTCACAAGGAATTTCTAGGGTTCCTCAAGTCTTCAAGGTTTTCTTCTACTTTCTGACTATTGTTCATGACTATTCTAGATGGATATGGATTCTTTTGATGAGTCTTAAGTCTGATGTCCTTACTTTGTTAAACCATTTGTTTCTTCAAGTAGAAACTCAATTTGACAGAAAGATTAAAATGGTGAGGTCTGACAATGGAGCTGAGTTCTTTAATCATGGTTGCAAGGATTTGTTCCTAAAATATGGTGTTATCCAAAATATCTCTTCTCTATATACACCATAACAAAATAGTGTAGTGGAAAGGAGAAATATACACATCTTAGAAATTGCAAGACCAATCAAGTTTCAAAGTAGTTTGCCTGATAGATTTTGGGGTTTGTGTGTGGAGGTTGTTGTGTATATGTTAAATAGAGTACCTTTCATTGTTTTGCGGAACAAATCCCATTATGAGCTATTATACAACAAGATCCCTTCATTACATCACATGCGAGTAATAAATTGTCTTTTTTTTTGCTACTTGTCTCACTCAGAATGATAAATTCAAACCAAGAGTTTTACTTTTTGGTTATAGTCCCTCACATAAAGGATATAAATTGCATGAACTTGAGAGTAGGTTGTTTTTTTATTAGTAGAGATGTTGCCTTTATGGAGACTATATTTCCTTTTAAAGGTAGCATGACAGATCAATAGAGTCGTGTGAAAGCACATGATTTAGTTTGCTATGATGACTTGACTGCTCAGAAGAATTTAGTTGTTCAGCCACACCTACAAATTGAAAGTCCAGTAGTGCAGACTCAACTACAAACTGAAAATTCTTTGGTTCCTCCTGTACCTAAGGGGGCTCAAGAGCACAATGAGACAACACCACTGTCACGATCCGAGCCTACACCCTGGACGTGGCCGGCACTCGAGAACCATTGCTGGCCCCAAGCGAACCCTCATCTTAGCTGACTACAAGCGGAAGACTAACTCAAGCATACAAAAGCTTAAAAACTGAATAAAAATAATATATTCAACTCGCCATAAAATAGGCAACTTAAGTCTTTATAACATTTAACAAAATAGATGAACAGACTTCAAAAACTCTATTGTCTATCTATGAAGCCTCTAACTGACAAAGATGGAAGTCGGGACAAGACCCATGACATCCTAACACTGATATAACTGAAAGTAAAAGTGAAACCCTCCGGAAGCAAGGAGGCTCACCATAGTTAACTCGAACTCCATGTGGTATCAATGAAGCTCCTGTTGATGACCTTCAATACCTGTATCTGCATCATGAAACGATGCAGGCCAAATGGCTCAGTACGTGGAATGTACGAGCATGTAAGGGGAATTCTAAAGCATAAACATAAGCTTGAACTTGATAAAAAGGAAACATACTTACCTCCTCTCAACTCACTCAACTAAACTCAACTCAAGAATAAGAAACATAGTTCAATTCAATGATAAGATATTCAACTCAGTGAAATAAGGCTCAACTCAATA
>JAJONR010013495.1:2500-10630 GCA_029582245.1 Solanum etuberosum
CTATTTCACAACACACCTTCAACCCTTGACGTTCAAAAACTATCCGTTCACGCTAAGCTCAATTTCGGAAGTTCTACTCGCCCGAATTTGATTCTGTACAGCTGTACGCTCCATAACGTCTGGGTTATCCACTCATGTGATCAAATTCATAATTAATTCTCTCATTCATTACCATATTTCCTAAACCTTACCTGACTCAGATTTCATCCAAATCTGGACTAGACTAGGAATTCCCAAGTTACTACTCAAAAGTTTTCTGGCCCAAATTCTTTCCCCAATGGCTTTTCTATAACGACGGGAACAAGTCGTTACAATAGATATCAATTTATCCATCACTCGTCCCCGAGTGATAAACTAGGAAAAACTGGCTAAGGTAAGAGTAGAGTAGTACCCGAATCAACGAACAACTGAGGATACTTGTCTCGCATGCCTTCTCAGTTTCCCAAGTAGCTTGCTCAATCGGACGATGCTTCCATTAAACTTTCACAGATTTAATCTCCTTAATCCTCAGCTTACGGACATCACGATCAAGAATTTCAATTGGTTCTTCCTCATACTGAAGGTCTTTGTCTAACAAGACTGAGTCCTATTTTATGATGTCATCCTCGTCCCCATGATACCTCTTCAACATGGATATATGAAACACTGGATGAACTCCAGATAAGCTAGGAGGTAAGGCCAACCTATAAGCCACTGGCCCTACACAGTCAAGGATCTCAAATGGTCCAATGTATCGAGGACTAAGCTTGCCCTTCTTGCCAAATTTCATCACCCCTTTTATGGGTGACACTTTAAGAAGAACTTGTTCGCCGACCTGGAAGGCCATGTCTCTTACCTTACGGTCTGCATACTTCTTCTGTCGACTCTGGGATGCTAGAAGCTTGGCTTGGATGCTCCTTACCTTATCCTGAGCGTCCTTCACCAAATCAACCCCCAAAGGTTTCACATCTCCAGCCTCGAACCATCCTATGGGTGATTTACATTCCCTCCCATAAAGTGCCTTAATCGGGGCCATGTCTATGCTGGAGTGGTAACTGTTGTTATAGGAGAACTCACACAAGGGGTATGAACTTATCCCAATATCCTCCAAAGTCAATCACACATGCCCTCAACATGTCCTCTAACACTTGAATAGTCCTCTCTGACTGCCTGTCCGTCTGTGGATGGAAGGATGTGCTAAAAGTGAGTTGAGTACCCAACTCCTCATGCAATTTTCCCCAAAACTTGGAAGTGAACTGCGTACCACGGTCCGAGATGATAGAAAGGGGCACTCCATGCAGCCTCACTATCTCCTTCTCATACACTTTAGCCAACTGCTGCGCATTATAATCCATTATGACTAGAACAAAGTGGGCGGACTTAGTCAGTCTATCAACCACCACCCAAATGGAATCAAACTTTCCCAAGGTCTTGGGGAGACCAACCACGAAATCCATAGCTATCCTTTCCCACTTCCATTCCGGAATTTGCATTCGCTAAAGCAAACCTGCAGGCCTTTGGTGTTCATATTTTACCTGTTGACAGTTGTGGCATTTAGCCACAAACTCAGCTATGTCTTTCTTCATGCCAGGCCACCAATAAAGTCGTTTCAAATCTCAGTACATCTTAGTCACACCGGATGAATGGAATACCGCGAACCATGGGATTTTTTCAACATTTTCTGAATCAAGACACCCACTCGGGGAACATAAACTCTTCCCTTAAAACTGAGCACACCACCCACATCAAGAGTCGCATCTTGTGCCTTCTCACACACTGACTTCTTTCTGATCTCATTCAAATTCTCATCCTCAAACTGTTTGGCCTTGATCTTCTCAATGAAAGTGGGCCTAACCTCAATGCTAGCTAACACCCCACCTTTCTCTTAGATTCCCAATTGTATGAACTTAGATTCCAAAGTCTGGATCTCCTTGGCCAAAGGTCCCTTGGATACACCCAAGCAAGCTAGACTATCCATACTCACCGCCTTCCGGCTTAATGTGTCTGCCACCACGTTAGCCTTACCCGGATGATACTGGATGGTGACATCGTAATCCTTAAGTAACTCCATCCACATTTGTTGTGTCAGATTTAGGTCCTTTTGAGTGAATACATGATGTAAGCTGCGATGGTCAGTAACACCTCACACTTGACACCATAAAGGTAATGCCGCCAGATCTTGAGAGCAAACACTACCGCTACCAACTCCAAATCATGTGTCGGATAATTTCGCTCATGCACCTTCAATTACCGCGATGCATAAGCTATGAAATTCTTATCCTGCATCAACACAACACCCAAGCCCGAATGTGAAGCATCGCAATAAACAATGAAATCCTTACCTTCCACCGGGAGTGCCGAAATAGGTGATGTGGTCAGAAGAGTCTTGAGATTTTGAAAGCTCTCTTCACATTTGTCAGTCCACTCGAAAGGTACCTCCTTTTTGGTCAGCCTCGTCAAATGCGTGGCGATAGAAGCGAAATTCTCCACAAACCGGTGATAGTTGTTGGCGAGCCCTACAAAACTCCTAATTTCAGTCACAGAACTAGGCCAGACCCAATTCCTGACTGCTTAAATCTTTTGGGTATCTATAATTACCCCGTTCCTTGAAACCACATGCCCTAAAAAGGCAATTGAAGTCAACTAGAACTCACACTTGGAAAATTTAGCATACAACTTTTGTCTCCCAAGGACACCCAAAACAATACGAAGATGGTTGGCATGCTCTTCCTTACTCTTTGAATAAAATAAAATGTCATCAAAAAAACAATAACAAATGAATCCAGAAATGGTTTGAACACACCGTTCTTCAAACTAATGAAAGTTGCAGACGCATTTGTCAACCCAATAGATATCACTAGAAACTCATAGTGCCCATAGCGGGTCCTGAATGCCGTTTTTGGTACATCCTCATGCCTAATCTTTAACTGATGGTAACCAGACCTTAGATCAATTTTAGAGAAAACTGATGCACCCTACAACTGGTCAAATAGATCATCTATCCGAGGCAATGGATACTTATTTCGAATGGTGAACCTATTCAACTGTCGATAGTCTATGCACATCCTCATACTACCGTCCTTTTTCTTAAAAAACAAGACAGGAGCACCCCACGGGGAAGCACTAGGACAGATGAAACCTTTATCCAGAAGATCCTGGATTTGAGCTTTAAGCTCTCTCAATTCTACCGGGGCCATTCGATAAGGAGGAATAGAGATGGGGCGGGTACCAGGTTCCAAGTGAATGCAGAAATCTATATCTCTATCCAGAGGCATACCAGGCAAATCGGTAGGAAACACTCCCCTAAATTCAGACACACATGAATAGACTCAATAGAGGGAGGCTCAACGTCAACATCCCGAACATGAGCCAAAAATGCCAAACACCCCTGCTTCACCAGTTTCCTATCCCGAATGGAAGATATGACCTTAGCTGGCTTAGGCTTGTACAACCCTTCCCACTCTAACTTTTCCCTACTCGGGATCTCTAGAGTCACAGACTTAGTATTACAATTAAGCACAACATAATGGGGGGACAACCAAGTCATGCCTAAGATTATATCAAAGTCAGTCATATCCAATATAACCAAATCACCCCATGTTTGGAAACCCATAAACTTAATAGGACAAGCACGATAAACATGGGTGACTATGACAGACTCTCCAACCAGGGTAGAAACATGGATGGGGGCATCAAGTACATCACAAACCGCATCAAATCCCAAGGCAAACTGAACTGACACGTATGAAAAAGTAGAACCCAGATCAAACAACACATTAGCCATCCGGTCACAAACTAGAATAGTACCTGTGATCACTGCATCAGACGACTTCGCCTCGCTCTTGCCCGGAAAGGCATAACACTGAGCCCTGTCATCTTGACGGACAACCTCCTTTCCTGGATGCACTGCTCCTCTGCCTGCATTACCATTTCCCCAGCCTCGACGGCCTCGCTGATTCCCTCCTTGACAACTTGGTGGACGACCTCTGCCATTATTACCGTTGCCCGCGGGTACCACTGCTCTAGTCTGCTGCTGCGCAGGGTCAAACATGCACGACTGGGGACAATCTCTCCTCATATGCCCAGGTTCTCCACAATTATAACAACTACGATCAAAAGACGGCCTGCTGCCTGCCGAAGGCGCGGCTCCCTGGTTGTCATGCACAAAATTCTACTGTGGAGTTCCCGAGTAACCACCTGTAGAAGCGGGCAAGGCTGATTGAATTGGCCGGGCTACAATTGTCGGCCTACCTGAACCTCTGGAGTAGGAACCATGGAAGTTACCTGTGCTCTTGGGCTTCTTAGCCAGAGCTTTGGCCTGCCCATCACATCGAACTCCCTCTACTTTGTTTACAAAGTCTGTCACCTCATTAAAACTTTTTCCTACAGAAGTCATATGAACAAACAATACCTGTAATTTGAGGTTCAATCCCTTGATGAATAGACGAATCCTCTCCTCCTCATTAGTCACCAATTGTGTAGCATATCTAGAAAAAGCATGGAACTTAGCCTCATAAGTAGCGACAAACATACCACCCTGCTCCAAAGCCATGAACTCATCCTTCTTGCGGTCTCTCAAAGTCCGGGGAACATACTTTTCTAGAAATAGAGCATGAAACTGCATCCAAGTGTGTTGGGGTAAAACTGACGATCTGCATTCCACATAGGCCCTCCACCACTGCTTAGCCTCACCCTGAAGCTGGAAGGTCACGAACTCTACCCCATGCTGGTGTACAATACCTAACTTGTGAAGCCTCTCATAGCAATCCAAAATAAACTCATAGGCGTCCTCACTCTTAGAACCATGTAACACATACCACTTTAGTTTTAGAAACTTAGTCAGCATCTCATGCTCATTACCAGTCATCACAGGACCCAATAGGGGACGGAAAATGGCATTAGTGCGTACAACTCCACCTACCCTGGGAACAGTAACAACAATGGGGGGGGGGTTGACTGGAGGTTGAGTCCCTTGCACAGTGGGAAGGACTCCAGGACCGACCCAATTGTTTCAGAAATGTCATGATTTGTTGAACTAACACTGGGTCTAAGGGAGGAATACCTATAGTCTCTGCATGTGCATCCTCCTCTAGTCCAACTTCCTCCTCATTTTCGATTTCTACATTCTCTTATACCTCTTCTTGGGGTGCAGGAGGGGCCTCTTCTCTAGGAACATTCTCAACTGAGGATCCACTCCTGGCGGGTGCTACTCCTCCTCGCCCTCTGCCCCCTGCTCTCCATCTACCCCTGCCTCGACCGTGGCCTCTTGCTACGGGATCCTCAGCTGGATCATTAATGGGAGCTACGGGCCTGACTCCATTGTAACGCGTGTTAACCATCTGTGGACAGAAGATTGGAAGAGGTTAGATACCAATTTGGATCATCAGATACCAATTGGAATCAAGTCATAGCAGGAAGGAGAAGAAGACAAAGAGATTTCCTAAAGTCCTATAGCCTCTCGAAGAAAAGTACAGACGTCTCCGTACCATTCCGAAAGACTCTACTAGACTCGTTTTGGTATAATGAGATCAACAAACCTAGGGTTCTGATACCAACTTTGTCATGACCCAGACCGTTGACACCCACACTAACCCTCCGGTGGGAGAACCATTACTACAACCCAACTAAGTACCTTAACCAAAAACTAAGAATTTAAAGATACGGAAGTAGGTTTAAATGACTAAAGAACTATGGAGTTCCCATAAACTCTGAAAGCTTAACAAAACAACTAACATAACTATTGCAGAATACAACCCCTAGAACGTGAAAGTCATTGTACCAAAACTCTGAATTCAACAAGTCTATGAAAAAGGGGTACAACCCAAAACTAAAGATAAGCAGTGTCTAAGAACATAAACAGTCTAAGTCCGATGAGAGTGGACCAAAAACTAAGGATGGATCCATGGCAGCCCTAAAGAACTGGCTCATCCTTGAATCCAGTCTTGATCAATTATCTCCTAGCTGAGGTCTATCTGTAGCCGCCTAAAGATGCCCTGTACTCAACAAAGAACGAGCAAGTGCAGTATCAGTACACAACCACAGTGTACATGTAGGATCACACGGCTATTCCGGTAAGTGAAACATAGGCAAGCAATCACAACACTTTAAACGTACATATACAAAATACATAGAATAAATATCATTTCAAGAACAACATACCGTTCCCAATATCAAGTACTATTGATATGAACGTAGCAATCACAATGGTCCTCTCATGGAACCCATACCCAAACTGTTAGTGTGTCGGAACGTGACACCCGATCCAATATACATGTGCCAGAATGTGACACCCGATCAAATATATGTGTCGGGATGTGACACCCGATCCAATAAATGTGTCAGAACATGACACCCGATTCAATACATGTGTCGGAACGTGACATCCGATCCAGTTAGCAAAAACACAATCACAATCACACCATAATGAACATCACTCATAGTTATACAATCAAGTAATGGTTTCATGACATGTAATTTTTCATATATATACTCATTTGCATTAGATTCGATTCCCATATAACTATTCACATACACGCATGCATACAATGAAACAATCAACCAGCGTATATCACACAAATAGAAAATCAAACTATCACCTACCTCGAAACCAAACTCGAATCCTCCTAATATACTTGAGCCTTCCCTTTCAGGATTCTTTCTGCTTGTTCTTGGTAAAAAATAATTAATTAACGCAAGGATCAATAAACAAGACCGAATTTACCCGGATAATAATCAATCTATCCATCCATGGACAAATCCAAGATTCTAATGTTCAATCAGGGCTTTTTCCACCATTAACTTCAGGCCAAAATCCTCCCCCAATGATCATTACCCAATATTCTAAGGTCTATGAATCAAATTACGGATTAGGGGAGTAGAATTCTTACCTTTAGCGCTAGAAAATGTGGGAAACTGGTCAAGAACTGTTCTGGGTTGTCTCTTAGCTCTCAAGAACCAAGTTTGCAGAAAAATAATGAAATTGGGGTTTTTCCCCGACTTAAGTCGCAACTGCCCCGCTGTAGCGAGACCCAACCCGCCACAGCGGCTCTACCCTGGCGGAAGTAACCCCGCCCTGACGGTTTGCACGGAGACAAAGAGTCAAAATTTGAGTTCCAAACTCCCATTTCACAACACACCTTCAACTCTTGACGTTTAAAAACTACCCGTTCACACTAAGATCAGTTTCGAGAGTTCTACTCTCCCGAATTTGATTCCGTAAAGTCGTACGGGCTTCCTAACGTCTTGGTTATCCACTCATGTGATAAAATTCATAATTAATTCTCTCATTCATTACAAGCTTTCCTAAACCTCACCTGACTCATATTTCATCCAAATCTGGACTAGGCTAGAAATTTCTAAGTTACTACTCAAAAGTTTTCTGGCTCAAATTCTTTCCCCATTGGCTTTTCTATAACGAAGGGAACATGTCGTTACATTGTTATTGTTATTTTTATTGTTATTGTTATTGTTATTGTTATTGTTATTGTTATTGTTATTATTATTGTTATTATTATTATTATTATTATTATTATTATTATTATTATTATTATTATTTTTATTGTTGTTGTTGTTGTTGTTGTTATTGTTGTTGTTGTTGTTATTGTTGTTGTTGTTGTTGTTATTGTTATTGTTGTTGTTCTTCTTCTTGTTGTTGTTGTTATTCTTGTTGTTGTTGTTGTTCTTGTAGTTGTTCTTGTTGTTGTTGTTCTTATTCTTATTATTATTCTTAATATTGTTATTGTTATTATTATTATTATTGTTATTATTATTGTTGTTATTATTATTATTATTGTTATTATTATTATTATTATTATTATTATTATTATTATTATTGTTGTTGTTGTTGTTGTTGTTATAATTTTCATTGTTATTGTTATTGTTGTTGTTGTTGTTGTTGTTGTTGTTGTTGTTGTTATTGTTCTTGTTATTGTTGTTGTTGTTGTTGTTGTTGTTGTTGTTGTTGTTGTTGTTGTTGTTGTTGTTATTATTATTATTCTTATTCTTATTATTGTCATTGTCATTATTGTTATTGTTATTGTTATTGTTATTGTTATTGTTGTTGTTCTTATTCTTATTATTATTCTTAATATTGTTATTGTTATTATTATTATTATTGTTATTATTATTGTTGTTATTATTATTATTATTGTT
>JAJONR010013496.1:0-10339 GCA_029582245.1 Solanum etuberosum
TGGGCGGACTCGAGGCATGATGCCTCGGGGCAGGGGGCCTCGAGAAACGATGCCTCGGGGCAGGGCGGGGGGCCTCGAGGAACGGTGCCTCGAGGTAGGGCGGGGAGCGGCGGGGGGCCTCGAGGCACGGTGCCTCGGGGTAGGGCGAGGAAGGACGGGGCTGGGCGGGGGGCCTCGAGGCACGGTGCCTCAGGGTGAGGGGCCTCGAGGCACGGTGCCCCGGGGAGGGGGGCCTCGAGGCATGGTTCCTCGGGGCGGGGGGCCTCGAGGCATGGTTCCTCGGGGCGGGGGGCCTCGAGGCACGATGCCCCGTGGTAAGGTGGGGGGCCTCGAGGCACGGTGCCTCGGGGCGGGGGCCTATATGTCTCTTTTTTTGTTTTGAAACTGGTACTTTTAAGATGACTTTGTGTCTCTTCTGGACAACTATATAGCTGGTTTGCTATGCAGTTACTATCTTTGGTAATGCTTGGTCATCCATGAGCTTTAGATGACATGTCGTTTTTTGAGGATTAGGCATCATGCAGGGTTAGATGGAACAATAAGTTGAGAGGTGTAAGGTTGAAAACAAACAATTACTTTTTATATGTATTTTTGAATCTTGAAAATTGCCATCAGCAAGTAATCACATCTGAATTAGAGCTACGACAGACATATATGCCTTTCTGTCCTACTACTGCATGGGATAACAATTTATCTATAATGTGTATAGACAAGAAATCACCTAGTGGTTTTGTCACTTGAACCCGAGACCTCATGGTTATCACCCATTTCAGTGTCCTCTAGGCCACACCCTTGGGTGCAAAATGGAGCATGATATTCTTGAGTGGGATATGTTGTAATTTGTAATAGCCTAAATTCTTATAATCCTGTGTGCTCTGACCTCTATCCATTTGATTAAGGTGTTACTTAATTGAGGGAGATGAAAAAACACGAGGTTGAGGAATAAAATACGTCCATGAGGGAATGCAACAATGACTGACATTCTGTTACTGCTCTTGTTTTGCCAGGATGTAGGTTTATGGTTAGAAGAAATAAAGCTTGGTTGCTATCGTCAAATTTTCAAAGAAAATGGTGTTATTTGGAGGGGATGTCCATGTTCACTAATGAACAGATTCTCCGGTTTATAAGAAGGTGCCAAATGTAATGGGGAGACTTCATTACGTTGTGCAAGGAGTTGAGGCGGATAAAAGGTTCCTATAATCTCTCTTTTGCCTCACAGTTGAAACCATATCTCTTAGTTTGACATCTTTCTTTGTCCATCTTTCCAACAATATGATTACGTTTTGTTATGTTATTTTTAATCAGCTTTGATTGGTGACTCACTCGTGTTTTCTTTGTTATGTGAAAAAACTCTTTTGCAATACTTGAAGTTGGGACTTATTCACTTTCCAATAGGTGTGATGGTTCCATCGCGCTGCCTCTACCTAGTTAGTTATATGTTTTTATTTTTTGAAGTTCTCGTATTTTGCAGACATATTTTGTGATATGGTCTTGATCGTAACGTCAAGCACTGTTGACATTCTCTAAAACTCTCTACCTTAGTAATTCTTTACAGATTTGTAAATTGTTGCTAGTGAGATACTTCCTTTTTGAGATAATTGGTAAAGTTGCTGCTATGTGACCAGGAGGTCACGGGTTCAAGATGTGGAAACAACCTTGCAGAAATTCTGGGTAAGGCTGTCCACAAAAGATCGTTGTGGTCTGGCCCTTCCCCGGACCCCAAGCATATCAGGAGCTTAGTGCACTGGACAACCATTATAATGGAAAGCTATTGAAATACTTCAGTGAATCTACTGTTGCTATTTAGGAATGAAGTTACTGCTATTCTTTTACTATTTGCTAATGTCCTATAGTTCCTTTTATCTATATTGACTCAATTCATGTCTTCAGTTGCTTTCTTGAAGGGAGAGCAAAGAGTCCGGCGACCATGGTGGGCCTCGACTTGTATCTCCGTAGTGTTTATGAAGATAGCCAGGCGTAACAGGCAGTGTAGAGTGGTTTCACTGAAGCTGGAACCTTAAACACTGATTACGCCATCTGTGCACATTATTAGTTATAATATATCCAGAGGAGAGAAGTGGAAAATCGCTCCCCGTCGGTTATTTCCCTTGTAATTTCCCCCCCTCTTCTGCTCAAGCCTTTTATGTATACGTAACTTTGTAGTCTCTACATTTTTAGTTTGTGATGTTTATAGTATCAAATCAAGAAAATTGATGACTCTTGCGTAAATTTCAAGTTTCTAAACTTGAATTTTAAGTTTAGCACTAGACAGTGACCTGCCTGCCAGATTGAATGTATGTGAACTCCACTCAATCTTGTGGGAATATTCATGGTGATTTTTTTAGTATTTTCTATCCGCATCCCTTGCTTGAACCTTGTAATATCTATAAAAGGCGATTTATGAATATCACCGCCGAACCACTGTTTTAAACCGCCACATAATGCAAACATACCAAAAAGATTACTGAAACAAACCATTCATCATTTGATTGATTGAAAGAGCCAACACAAAATGTTTCTCTTCCACGACGAGCACCTAAAGCAGTAAGTCTATTAGGCTAAGAGATTACATAAAAAAAATTCAAGTGTCATATGCTACAAAGGTATGAGGAAAGTAGAGACTGCTACTTGACAATTAAAACAATCTTATTATGCAACTGTCACTGCTTGATTTGAAAAGGATTTGAGAAATTGTAGCTAAAGATTTGAAAAGGGAACTTCAACATTTTCAAATTTCAAATGAATAGTGTGATGAGCATGAAACTTTAGGTATTGCACTTTTTGTTGTGCAATTGTATACAACAGCTTCTATATGCTAAATAATATAGATCTTATTTGTAAATATTTAATTTACTCATGAACAAAGAGTTTTATATCTTGTTTGAGTCTTTCAAGTTCTAGTTATCAGTTAGTCCAACATATTAGAGATTAAGATTACATCAGACTTACATTGAACAATTTTTAAGTCGAGATCCCAATCAGAGAAGAACTTGGGAGTAAATTTATCAATTTAGATATTTTAGAACCCAAACAATGGAAGTTACAGTTAGAACTTAGACCAAATCTCCAAACAAAGGAAATCTTTAACATAAAAACTTTTAGGAGTATAACATTTGGAGAGAGCTCAAATCCTATGTAGTGACAATAGTATTAGTGTATATATATACATATATAATCATGTCATTTACAAAGTAACTACATATAAATGTTTATTTATTTATAGTTAAGACTTCAGGATCAATAAGTAGCTGTTGAACATTCACACCTAGTAAATTTGTTAGTTGTGTATTAAAAGGTCGATTCTTAAAAAAAAAAAAAAAAGCTCGATGCATAAGACATTCTGTGTTTATACTAGATTCCTCATGAGTATGTGTGTGCCCCTTACCCAAGGATGGAGTCTGAGATCAAGGTACAGATTCATCGAATTCTTGGACTTTTGAATTCTTCACAACAACCTCAGACAAACAAGACTATTAATAAAGTCAAAATTTCTAATACCAAGCAGATCAACAATATGAACTATACAACTTTTATTACATGTCTGGACCTTAGAAGATCAAATCTTTTTACCTTTTACAGTCACATCAGTAAGTTGCACATTGGTCACACCCAAAGCACAATACTCACGATTTTATGGGTATCTGCAAGCCAGAAGAAAGATTGATCCAATAAAAGTTAAGTAAAGCTTTATACATTCCGTCATCACATTAATTTACTCATTGATAGAGAGTTTTATATCTGATTTGAGCCATTCAACTTCTAGTTATTGCAACATGTAGTAATGATAAAAAGGACACATCCAAACAAATACAAACAAAGAAAGAGGTATCCTATGGAAATATAACTAAGTACAAAATTAATCTAAATAAATACTAACTAGATATGTTTTCATCAGTACAATTTCCATGAAGTATCTGCGTCAACCTAATTCCAGGTTACGTCCTTATGGTGGTAATGGAGGCAAAGCTAATGGTGGGGCACCATGTACTGCTCTCGAGTACTGTAAAGCAATCATATACTTAGATTATGTGCTTCTTGGGAACATCTTAGCGTTGAATCAGATCCCCAACTTATTCAACTAGGATCAAATTAGCGATTCCTCCTTTTCATATAGGGACAAGTATTTCAAATGTCATTTGGGTTTATAGACGATTTTCAGATTTATAAAGAGAAAAAAACATTTACAAGGCAAAGACACATCAAAATGCATGAAAAGAAGATAAGATATAACCTGCACAAGGCGAACATCAAACTTCAAAGGCCGGTGGTCTAATCTCAGGATCCTCTACTATGTCATGCATCTCTTATGCACAAGCATATCTTCTGCATATACCACAGGCCCCGTGCCTCGAGGCTCCCCACCCCCCCCCCAGGCGTCGTGCCTCGGGACCCCCCGCCCCTCTCTTCCCCACCCCAAGGCACATCATTGTGCCTCGAGGCCCCCCGCTCCACCCAACCCCTTCACACTCCAAGGCACGGTGCCGCAAGGCCCCCCGCCCCACCCCACCTCGAGGGACCGTGCCTTCAGGTCCATGCCCCACCCTGACCCGAGGAATCATGCCTCGAGGTACCCTATCTTGCCTCGAGGCCCACCCTCCACCTCAAGGCGTCGTGCCTCGAGGCCCCCTCGCCCCGCCTTGCCTGAGGCATCATACCTTGAGGCACCCCACCCCGTCTCGAGGCGTCGAGCCTAGAGGCCCCCCGCCCAGCCTCGAGGCGTCGGGCTTAGAGGCACCCCGCCCCACCTTGTCTTGAGGCGTCGTGCCTCAAGGCCCCCCGTACTGTACCTCAAGGCACTCCCTGCCCGCCACCCCGAGGCACCGTCGTACCTCAAGACACTCCTCGTCCCCACCCCGAGGCACCGTCGTACCTCAAGGCACTCTCTGCCCCCTTCCTCGAGGATCGGCCTCGGGGCCCTTGCCCCATCTCGAGGCACTCCCCTCCCCCCGCCCCACCCCGAGGCACCCCCTGCCTCCACCTCGAAGCACCCCGAGGCACCATCGTGCCTCGAGACCCCCCGCCCCGCCCCGAGGCACCATCATGCGTCGAGGCCCCCCGCCCCCGCCTCAAGGCACCGTCGTGCATCGAGCCCCCCCCCCCCGAAGCACTGTCGTGCGTCGAGGCCCCCCGCCTCGAAGAACCGTCGTGCGTCGAGGTACCGTCGTGCCTCGAGTCCCCCCGCCCCCCGCCTAGAGGCAGCGTCGTTTCTCGAGGCCCCCTGCCCAGAGGCACCGTCGTGCCTCGAGACCCCCCACCCCTAGGTACCGTCGTGCCTCGAGGCCACCCTCCCCGAGGTACTGTCGTGCCTGGAGGCCCCCCACCCCACCTTGAGGCACCGTCGTGCCTCGAGGCACACTGTCGTGCCTCGAGCACTCCCCCCATTTTCTACCCTCAAGACTCCATGCCTCGAGGCCCTGCTCGCCCTGCCTTCGAGGCTCCTGCCTTTCCCTGCCCCGCCATGATTGTTGATGATCACGACAGATAACAAAAAAAACTGAGTTGGGCAGAGTCTCTCTAACCTTTCACAATGAAGTGAATGAAAAGGAAGGAACCAAGGGTCTCGTTTTATTTCATCAATCTTGATCCTCTGCATGTACATGGTTTTGAGTAAATCACTATGGAAACACTAAAAGGACTTCTGTACAAGTTATGCTGAAGTTTCACAAATTAATCAAGAAAAAGGATATGAGAAAACGAACAATTATACTTTAACAAAAGCAAAGAACGAGCAGAAGACATGCTTAAGGCATTTCTCACATTTAAAATGACCTTAAAAAGGATCTCTATAACCAATCCGGAAAAATTTGGAAGGATTTTAATCCATGTTGAGCAATCAAACTCAAAAAAATCATGTTTTCAGTTCTAATGAAACAGAGCTTCTCATATTCCATCATGAAGGATTTTTTTCTTCTAGTGAAAATTTAAAAGCTTATAGTAGATTGAACAATTAAAGTGACAAATAGGCAATGGGACACCATAGTTTTCAGAGTTGAAAATATCAGTGAACTTAGTTTGAGGATTTGGCTCAATAATTTTTCGAATCAACGATGTTGCACCAGGAGAAAATCAAAATGGACAGGAATTCAGTAGCCTTGATTTGTGTCAATATAGTAAGCTGCACATAAGAACAAACAATACCTTTCACATACAATCAAACTACACGGAAATGACCAAACAGAAAGTACCCAAATTGCGGGACATAGAAAGATAGAAATGTGCACCAAAAAAATCTTTAAATCAAGAAAAACGCTCTATCTTTATCCAAATTTCACAGAGAACAAACAAAATCCCAATAATGAAATTCGGAGTTTCCCAAAAACTAAAGTTAGAAAGAGCAATAGCAGTAGAACCACCAACTCTTCCAGTTACTTTTGAAGCCTCAATTAATCTAATAAAACCAATCAAAGAACCAAATAATGATAATAATAAAAAACACAAGGAGCGCAGATGATGATGAAATTAGAAATACGGAATGAGAGCAGTGTTGTCGATGCCAAGTGAAATAGAGCTTATCCTTCACATTTTTGCCTCTTAGCTACAAATCTAGCGTATAAATGAGAAAAGTGGATAGCAGGCCAATCAAATGAAGAATGACGGGTTGCATGTACAAAACAAGAAGAACGCACTCATAAGAACTATTAAGAAGTAACTAAATGATTCAAACTACATATGCATCATACATATGAGTCCCACAAGTGGTATAAAGGAGCTTGACTCCCTGTTAGAGATTTGATTAAATGCCCATTTAGAAGCTCTAATTAACAAGGAAAGAAACAAAAATAGATATACCATCTAATGCATCTAACATCAGATGCTGCTGAATTCCTGTCCATTTTGGTTTTCTCCTGGTGCAACATCGTTGATTCAATAATCCAAATACATACAAGGCACAATATAAAAACCACCGCCATGTAGTGCTTGGCAGAGTCAGGCTCAACGTGAGGGACTGCACCTTGTGGTGCGAGGCTGGGGTCTCGCATTAGGATTTGTCCAGCAAGACCATGTCCCCCTGAGCTACATGTTTTTTCTTCCCCTTTCCCAACTTTGTGCATACGTCTTAAATTCTAGATATTTCCTTAATATATAATGTAATATTGATGAAACGATTCATGAGTCTTGTATTACTAAGCTAGTTACAAAATGATCTTCTAGATATAGCAAAATATATTGTGGACGAAATCTTGACTATAGAAGGTAACTACATAAAGACACATTGAACATGGGAATGATATGTATAGATTCTATATTTGGATAACTGATCATGCCGTTCAAATATCTTTCTCTATGCGAAGAGCATGAAAATTTAAGATTTCAATTGACGATAAACTAAGTTGTTATTGAAGTGTTGGTGTTGCACTGATTCAAATTAGGAATCGTGCCCCACCTTTTTATTAGGAGTTGTCAAAAGTTTGCGGAGAAGGTACCGAAAGAGAAAAGTGGTACCGTCTAAAGTTTGAAAATATAAATCGTCTCTCTTGAACACAAATTCATCAATATACAAGAAGAAGGGTTTAAAGCAAAGCAAAATTGTATGTTTCAAGCTAAAATGAATTCTAAGCAGTAACAGGACCATGATTGGTATACCAAATTCCCCATTCCTACGAGTTGATTTCGAGGTTACATATAAATTATTCAATCAATCAACTAAGCCCAAAACCCTAAGTGAGGAAAATTGGAAACATTACCGAATACATCCGGACGGGATTCAAGAAGCATAGCAATATCTCTCCTCATTTGCCACTGTCATCTTCGCCATTGTCTTTGCTGCATACACACACCAAAAAACTTGATTTCTTTTATCAAAGAAGAAGTAAAATTGAGAGGGGAATTGGGGAATTCACCATTTAGAGGAATTGAAGGTTCAAGACCCATCTTCATCGTCTTCTTAAAGAGAGAAAAGGAGAGTAAAACAATGAGAAGAGTGTGGGTGAGAATGGTATTTTGAAGAAGAGAACAGAGTTAGAGTTGTATCTGTAACGGTCATTTCGGATGAAAACAAAAATATGGTTTTGGTCCGAAAGTTTGAGTTTAAAATGAAGTAACAAAATATGGTTGGGTTTCAAATTAGGATATGGCCACATCAATTTTAATTATGGTCAATTTTAATTAATAACATAGCTAAATTGAATTAATTCGGCTAGGATTTAAACAAAATTAATCAACAAACTTCATAATCTTAACGAAATAATTTATTTATAAACTAATTAATTTAAAAATATAATCTACTAACAATGTGTATATTCTCACCATGATCCACACTATTTTCTTAGTATTGAGGGGGCCACTCAACTGATTTTATGTGATTTTGTTGGTTTTTCGTATGTGTTATTCAATGAATTTTTTAGTGATGTGGTTTTCGGACACTTTTTTTCAAAATCCTCCTTAATGACCTAGGGGAATATAGCATCACCATGTTCCACATCATTTTCTTAGTATTTAGGGGTCACTCAACATGAATTAGACAGTATTTTTATAAAGATGCTTTTCACAATTATGGTGAAAAAGATGTAAAAAAGATTTTGAGAGGCAATGGGGTTTTCAACTATGCTAATGCATGCATTAAAACCCCTGCATTACTAATATAAAAAAATCCATGGTATTAATAATACAATAGAGTGTATAATTAATGTTTGAATTAATTTTAAATAGCATGAAAAAGAGTATCAACCAAAGTATTACTAATACACATAGTTAATACATGCATTATTATTACTAATACACTCTATCAAACGACCCTTAAAGATAATTTAAACTCAATAATTCTATCATTTGATTGTTGTTTCCTTAGTAACATAAGTTAATAAATAAAATATATGAAAAAAGGATCAAACCATATATAGTAGCAAATTGTTTGCTTTTAATTTGCTCAACTGATTACATAACAAAAAAGAGAGAGCTAAATGGTGGAATCAATTGCCACAACCACCATGGCCCCATCCTCCTCCGGCACCAAAACCAATACCACCATTTTGACCACCACTACCGCCACCGCCATCACCATTTGCACCTGATCCATGACCCACGCCATATCCAAAGTCACTACCAAATACGCCATCACTACCTCCTCCGCCTCCTCCACCACCACCACCGCCACCAACAAGACCTCCTACGACAATTTGGTTAAATCCACCATTTGCACCTGATCCATGACCCTCGCCATATCCGAAGCCAGTACCAAATCCACCATTACTATCTCTTCCACCACCACTACTGCTCATGGATTAGTTATACTTAGGCCTAAAATTCCTACCAAACATAGTACTAAATAATACCATACATAATACATGGACTATTTCTCATAATACTTCCTACCAAACGACTCCTAATGTTTTTGAAAAAGGTAGAACCTCTTTAATGAGTAAATTGATTTTGGAATTCTATCAATTAATAGGGGTAAAATCGTAAACTCACTATGTCAATTATTATTTTCTTAATAGGTGTGTTAAGTCAAAAGTGGATAAGTAATTAGGGACAGAGGGAGTAGTAATGAGATAAATTATTCCATATACATGATTGAATAACTTATCTCGAAATAACTTATCCCAAGATAATTAATTTCGAAATAACTTATTTTCAACCAAACGATTCCTTAAAGTACTATTGATTTACGGAAAAAATAGAGATAAGGTAAAAACAATAAAGGGATAAAGTAGGGACAAATTATATCAAGTTAGTATAAACATTGAGTTTATATTACCATGACTATATTCAATTTTTTTTAATGTATGTGGCATTAACAAAATATTTGACATCATTCAATAATAATAATTCATTTTGATATTTATTATTTTAATATTTTATTTAGTCTTTTATAATGTAAAATATAATTGTATCAGAGCCTAGAAAAGTCTATGGAGTATATGTAATATGAATTCTCAGTTGACATAGGTATGGTTTCTAAAATTCTGATCATGGATCAGGGAGAAAGTAGTACGAAAAGTACTAAACTTGAAGAGGTAGATATGCCTCAAGATCTAGATCTGTTAAACAGGTGGACTATTCCTGAAGTCAAGGTAAAAACCATCTATGATTTTGGTTGGTTTGACAGATTGTCACCTTCTAAACAATTGATAAAAACAACTGAGCAATCTTTAGCTCTTAACTCTTCTGAACAAACTATTCAGCTCTTAAATAAAAGAGATCTTAATATTTATAAAGGTTTGTATAAATTTATGCATATTGGCATGGTTCAGATCGCGTTTAAACCGCTAACTCTTAAAGGGTTACCAGAGACATTTCTAGCTGCCCTTCGTGATGCTAGAAATCTAAATTTCAGACAGTCTCTTATGGGTTCAATTGAATCCACCGTTGCTTATGGCCCGGTTTACTTTAATACGCA
>JAJONR010013498.1:0-12597 GCA_029582245.1 Solanum etuberosum
AAAGCTCCAGTAAAACATTCCCAAGTCAGAGGAGTTGCATCCGCACCCCTGTTTTCTTTCTTCTGAGTGAACCAAATGTGAGCCACATCCTTAAGCTGGTAGGATGCTAACTCTATCCTATCATTACTGGTCACTTGAATCACTCCAAAGATTTTCTTAACCTCATCAAGGAAGTTCTATGGGTCCTCACAAATATGCGACCCTAGAAACTCAGGTGGATTCATTCGAACAAAATCTCGAACCCTAGCTTGCACTGATCCAATATTGGTGTTAGTAGGTACTGGGACCTGCTGATTGTTCTGGTTGGCTACACTCTAAGACAAAAGATGGATCCCATTCTGAAATTCTACATTTGTAACCTCACGGTCCGGGACTGGAGGAACTGCGTTAGCGTTGCGTGCATTAGCATTCCGTGTGTAAGCTCTACGAGAAGGCATGATCTGAAACACATAACAACGAATTAGAATGGATAAATTGGGTTATACCTCACGCACGATAAGAGTAGCAAAGAAAGTGATTTTTTTCTTAAAACACTTCGCAACATCCCCCTCATAGAGGTGGTGCACTTCACACCCATGAAAGAGACTCTACTTAGTGCGGCTTTCAGATACCAAGTTTGTCACGCCCCGAGGCTACCCCTTTGACATAACATGGGACCTAGGATCACGAGTGACCCCTAGCTAACCCTGAAGCTGGCATATCATAAGAATACTAAACATATCTAAGAAAACATGAACTAATGCGGAAGCTAAATCAATTGATAACTGAATGTGGGGAATACCCAACTAGTCTGAAGTATAAAAATATACTAAGAGTTTAACAATACAGAAAGATAAACTTAACAAGTCAAGTTGATTCTAGTACTATGTCTTAAAAACCTCTCAGTGACTAGAGTTGCTGGGACATGCCCACAGCTAACTCTAGCAAGACTAAAAACTGAATAAAAGACTAAAAATGAAACGCATGTCTGTTGTCCTCGAAGTATGAGGACTCACCACTGAAGCTGTTGAATACAGACAGAAAGTCGATCTAATTGTGATTTGGATGTTGAATACCTGAATCTACATCATGAAAGGATGTAGCGTAGAGTATGCGTCAGTACTTGAAATGTACTGAGCATGCAGAATATAGATAATAGCTGAACAAAATATATAAGCTAAACAATGCATAAATAAGCAATGATATAATCCAAATAGAATAATAATACTGAAATATACTGAAAACTAAGCTAAATGCAATGACCAAGTACTAATCATGAACAAAACATGCCGAGACTGAATACTGAGGTATAAACTGAAAAACTAGTCTAATGCACTAGAGTCTGACTGTGGGAGCTACTATTAATCGACGTAAAACCATGTGAGATAAATGCGGAGTCCGATGTATAAGCCCCATCGAGAGGACCCAATATGCCTTGCCAGGGGTATAAAGGCATGACTGGCGTGATCACTAAATCTGATGCCCACAGAGGGGACTTATAAACCTACGGGGGCACTTAGATCTGAGACTATGAGGGTACGCTGAACCCTAGTCCAACTCTGTGCTAAGACTACTCCCAATTGGAAATGTGTATAACACAACATAAATAAAATACTGGATAGCTCAATGTTCTGACATGCAAATCTGAGAATGCAACATTTAGGAACTGACAATGTAACATTAAAAAAATAGGAGTATGTTTATCTGTTTAACTGACCTAGCAAGTGTAATTCATGAACTAAGAGAATCTACACAACTAGGGTTCTGAGTTTCATGCAAGGAACTAAGCAAACATTCCAAGAAAACATGATAATTCGATTATGAATACTACAACAGCTAATCACAAAAATTATCCAAGGTTTTAGAAACCCTAGGTCTAAACAAGATATAGAGAATCAAGAATCTGACTGAATTCTAGGACCTAGTGGATGAAAGTGTAACACCCCAGAAATCTTTTGAAGTAATACTTGAACCATCCATCGTTGTGGGTAAGATTTTACCAAGGAATTTAAAATTTCTTGAGTGTTAAGGTCACTATATGTAGCACCTTGAGTTCCAAAAAGAATTAAAGACAATTCATTCAAGTCATTCCTTAGTTCTTGTAAGTGTTGGGTCAACTTCAAATGACCAGAACTTTCAATACATGATGAGCTAGGTATAAGATATCAAATGAAAGGTCTTTGAATTATCTTTCCAACTCCGCCGAGTTTTTTAATTTTCGAGATTGTATGAGGGAGATATGCCCGTTTGAAGTCGGGCTGTCCAAATAAGGAAAGTTACCCAAACATATGAGGGGTATTTTGATCTTTTCCTTACCCAATCGGATTTAAACGATTTTAGTAAGGTTTTAGGAGTCTAAGCTGATTAGAATCAGTTTCATTCATCCCTAAAGCGTTTAGGGTTTAGAGAGAAGATTCAAGAGCAGAAAAAGTTCAAAGTTTCAAGCGTTCGTTAAAGACATTCAATATTTCGCCAAGAATCTAATTCTTTGAGGTATGTAAGCTTCCATAGTATTGGATTTGTTCACCCACACGTCAATCATGAGTTTCTTTTGTGAATCTATCAATAAATATTGAGAAATTTTATTTCTTGATGAGTTCTTGATAAGTGTTCTTGAAGTTTCCTTATCGATTAAGTTTTGATGTAAGATTATTTGGGTCAACTTCATACGACCATATCTCTTAGAATATAAAGAGTTACATGGCCCGTAACCTAATTAAAGGTATTTGAATCTAATTTCCAACGCCATGAATTTCGCGTCAATCCAATTTCTAATTAAAAAGTTATGACTATTTTAGTAACCTGATACAGTATTGTTACGAATTAGCCGACGGGAAAACATTAAAAAGCGTTGTTTTTTCCTTTTACCTCCAAGAAAACCCTAAACGAATTTCTTGACTAATAAAAGGCTCAAACCAATAAGATTTTCATCTTTTAATCCATCATGCTCTTCTCTCTGAAACACTAGGGTAAAACCCTAAAGAAAAATCAAAGTAGAAGACTTCATTCAAGATTTCTTCAATCTTTTTCAAGATTCTTCTTCAAGGTAAGTTTTTCTCCAAGAATTCCATTCTTTTCAACTAAAATTACTCCATACAATTATGAATCACTAATGAAATTATAATTCTTGGCCATAGAGATTTCAAGAAACTAATTCAAGAATCTCAAGAAAGATTTTCTCGATCGTTTACCTTCAAACTAGGGTTTCAAGGCTTCTAATCAAATTCTTCTTCAAGATTCTTCAAGATTCTGCAAGAACCTTGTTCTTCTAGGTATGTAATGCTATAGTAGTGTCGGACTAGTTCATCATCACCCCCTACATCTACTTTCAAATTAGTAAAAGAGAAATCTAGGATTCTACCCCTAGATTTGAGTATTCTTGAGATAAGTTGATTTGAGTTCTTGAGTTCATGGTTCTTTTAAAGAAATTCTATTCCTAACTTTTGAGTTTCTATATTTTTATTGAGATCCTTGAGTTGATTTTTTCATGTCTATAATTCAGCTTGAACCCTAATTTGAGTTATAAATCTTGAGATGTTTTTTAAAGTCAACACTTGAGTTTTAAACTTAGATTTGAGGAATTAAGTATGACAATGAGAAGAGTCGTATACATGAGTTCCATATTGTTATTTAGACCCTCGAGTCGAGTTGTTCATGCCTATAATTCCGCATGAACTATATAATTTGAGTATCTTTGAGAGGAGTAGTATTTTGAAGTTCTAAGTCTTGAGTATTGAGTTCCTAATACTTTTGAGTTTATATTCCTACTTATGGGACTACTACATGTTACCCATGAATCCCTTGAGTTGAGTTGTTCATGCCCATAATTCCGCATGAACCCTATGAGTCATGCAGTCTAGAGATGCGTAGTATCATTGAGTCTTGAGTTCTGAGTACTGAGGTTCTTTATTTCTATTAAGATCCCTGAGTTGAGTCGTTCATGTTCATAATTCCACATGAACACTATGATTTGAGTTACCAATTTTAAAAAATTTTTTGAATCCAACACTTGAGTTCTTAAACTGAGTTTTGAGAAAGTAAAGATAAGTTTTGAGAAAAGAGTTTTCTAAAACATGATTAGTAAGAAAATCGAGTATGTCATCAATGTATGAGCAGTATGGTATCTAGATATACCATCGATGTTTATGCAGTATGACTTCCCGAGTCATCAATGATCATATTATAATATGATTTTGAAATATTTTTGAGAAAGAGGAGAGTTGAGTTCATTTTCTTTAAAATGATATATGGGAACTAAGTATTCCCAAGAGTAAATGTTTTAACATTTAAGATGAGAGGAAACTGAGAGTTCCAAAAGTGTTTTGAGCAGTTTTAGTACCATCTTTTTTAAGAGAAAGATCTTTTGAGTAATAATCTCAAACCACAGAAAAAGTTATGTTTTTAAACATATGAGCTAGTACAATTTGGGAGTAGTATTGAGCAGCGATATGTGAGAGATTTCAGATAACTCACAGCCCCCATAATCTATGTAGCCAGCGTGGGTAGAAAGGGTCATACTTTTTAGATTATTGCTTAATGCTTTTTGCGTAGACTAGTGGATCCACTTAGTGAGTAGCTTCTATACCCCGACAAATTATAGGACAGCCCTGGCAGCGTGAGGCAAGACGTTGTATCGTCACATAGCTCATAGTGATGGTTGTCAGTTTGAGAAACTCCCACAGAGATATTTTGTATTCTTATATACATAGAGTTTACTTTATATTTTCATATACAAGCAGAGTTTATCTTGTATCCTTGCATACAAACTGAGTTACAATTGTATTTTTCAATACATTGAGTTGTTTTCTACTGTTTTAAAGCTTTCCATATATAACATCTTTTATTGTTGCTTTACATTGAGTTGAGTACCTAGAGTCGAGTATCTTATTATTGAGTTGAGCCCTATTTTCTCTGACTTGAGTTGAACTATGTTTCTTTGAGTTGAGTTGAGTTGAGTGAGTTGAGAAGAGGTAAGTATGTTTCTTTTCAACCAGTTGAAGCTTATGTTATGCTTTAGAATTCCCCTTTCATGCTTGTAAATTCCATGTACTAAGCCATTTGACCTGCATCGTTTCATGATGCATATATCGGCAGTCAGGATCATCAACAGGCACTTCGTTGATACCACATGCAGTTCGAGTTAGCTATGGTGAGCCTCCTTGCTTCCGGAGGATGTCATTATTTTTTCAGTTTTGTCAGCATGTTTTAGGTATTGTCCCGACTTTCATCTTTGTCATTTAGAGGCTTCTTCATTTATTTTGTTAAATATTTTAAAGACTTAAGTTGCCTATTTTATGGCGAGTTGAATATATTATTTTTATTCAGATTTTGAGCGTTGTATGCTTGAGTTAGTCTTCCGCTTGTAGTCAATCAGGATGAGGGTTTGCTTGGGACCAGCAATGGCTATCGAGTGCTAGCCATGTCCAGGGTGTAGGCTCGGGGCGTGACAGAAAAGAACCCAATAGTGAAATCCCACATACCTGGTGATGAAATCTAAGGAGAAATCCTTCGATTTCGGGGCTGAAACTGAAGAAAATATCCTGCTTGTTCTTGAGGGAAAACTGATGACTCTTACTCTTCTCTTTGTTCTAATTTTTGGTGATTTTGGAGAATAAAGGTTTTAGGTAGGTTCTGACTAGAATATTAGGCTAAAACTGAGTAAAACGATGTAGTTTAGGGATTAAACGACGTAGTTTAAATGTTCAAAGCATAGGGGAAAAGACCAAACAGTTGACTAAGCCATCGAGGGCCCCTGACCGACGGACCGTGGACTGGACGACGGTCCATCCTGGCAGGGCGTTGTTTGGCTTCAGAGAAATGGTGTTGAGGGTTACGATCCACGGACCCTGGACCACGGATAGTGGTGCCACCTAGGGTCCGTCCGTGGGTGACGAGATTTCTTGGAGTTCCGGGTGGCCGACCTACGGTCCGTGGTTCCACCAACGGGCCGTGGGTGGCCTCCGCTGGTGGCACCTGTTGGTTCTGTAAAGTCTGTTAGTTGCTCCTTTTCTGAATCCGGGGTGTTACACTTATGAATCTGACACCTGAAATAAGTTAAGAAGTACTCTAAAGGAAATTAATCATTTAATTAAATTTGTCGGTAATTTAATTTATTAATTAATATCTGTAATCTTAATATGGATAATTACATAAGTGTTAAATGGGGAATTTCAAAGTATAATTGGAGGAGTGCAATTACAAATTTCTAGTAGAATGATTTTTAATTTACTATGGTAAGAATAATTTAAATTAATTATTAGAAATTATTTCCATAATAGGAAGCCTCAGTAAATAATTTTGTGGTTCCTACAGTGCCCATATTTAACTAGAACTCAAAATTCTATTTCTATGGTAAAAAGGAGGAATATCTCTAGTTTTCTAGGAAAAAGAAAACCTGTGTGTTTTTTTTTTCTCCTTTTTGGACTGGGAACAACTCTCTATAAATAGGGGTTCTTCTAAACTTGAAAGAAAATAAGTTTTCTATATGGTACTTGCCCACCAAAGTATTGAGAGAGTTCGGATGTGAACTTGGGATCCCTGTAAAAGATTGTTGTTTAACTTGTGGGTTTGATTGAAGGTTTTTCCAACTTGTGAATTCACTTGAATGTATCTACTCACGCTTCAAGAGGTAATTCTTGATTAAATTTTAGAAAGTTTATATGTTCTTGCATGATTATATGTGTTCTGACATAAAAGTATTGGTTATCTATTATTCTTGTAAGCAATATGATTTTGGTATGCTTCCGCTGTGCATATACTTTTTCAACAATTGACATCAAGAGCCTTGGTTGAATCTCAATAGATAATCGGAATAAAATACATATATGTGGTTTGATATATGATTGCTGAAAAAATAAGGAATGGAGGGGTTAGTACGACTATGACGATGAAGTTTTTTGGAAAGATTGAACAAAAGTTATGATCTCTCTTGTTTATTTTTTTATAAAAGCAATTAAGGAGAAAATGTTATAGATGGCCGGTGATTGTTTTGTTAGAAAACATGTCACAAAGTGGTGCCTAGGTTTGCAAAGTTGAGTCATTGTTACTGTCTTGGTTTACGTAGACAATTTCATTTACTAAAAAAAAAAGGGTGATAATATACTTGCACTTTGAATTCATGGAAGTGTCTTTCAGGATTTTCCTGGTTCAAAGTCCTTTTCGATATGTAACAAGTGTAATGTCAATACTTGGAGTGAATATATAAGGTGTATGCATGAATATTGTTTTCCTCTTTTCTCATTTGTATTTAATGTTTAATTACATCATATGGATTATGATTTTATATTAATAAACAACTACCATTATGGTAGTCTATTTATTTAAAAAATTTAAAAATCATTTATGTTCTACACATGTTAAAATTTGTATAAAGTCTATACATGAATTGAGAATTATGATTAATAAATAGAATCTACTAATGTGATTTATTTATTTTAGTCATTGAAATATCTTCAATGTATCATGTATAAATTTTCTTAAGTGAATAATAGTGGTGAATATTTTTTTATTTGAATGGAGGTTTACCTTGAGATACTACTAATGCTTATTTAATTTATGAGGAGATAACAAAGGTTATCACTTGTTTAAAAGGGAGAAACTTAATATCTTACATGTATATTAATTGAGAGGAATATTTGTTGGGAGGAGGTTTATTAGATGTGTGTCTTAGTCAAAGGTAAGTTACACAATATGCCTTATGCTCATGGGATAGTAATAGAATAAAAATCAGAATCATGTTAGTTTAATCTTTAACTATGACTAAAATGGTTATTTTTCAAATTTGGTCATAGTTTAGGTGGTCATGATTTTTTTGATCTCTGGTTGACTTGAAATTTGATGGTTCCATTTTAAATCATTTAGATGAGTTTTAGATATTTTGTCAGATTAAATTTTGATTTGAATATGATAAGATCATTCTTTATGTCAGTGATGTTATGTTAAATTTGGAACATAATTACACATGGTAATTTATTATGAATTTCTATGTGATAAAAATGTAGGTTATTGTTTTAATTCATCAAGATTCTTAAATCACTTGAATTTGAATTTGGTCATAACATTGGAAATAAAGAGTTTTATAGACTCTAATTGACCTGAAATTTGGTAAGTTCATTGAAAATGGCCTACCAAGACATACCTATTCCTATGTGGTTATGATTTTTTGAGGTTGTTAAAATGGTGTTAAGTTCTTTTGAATTAAAATGTGTTTTATTATTAAAAAAAAAAACAATCTTTTATATCGGTCCTTCTTATGTTAAATGTAGAATATGATTACACATGATGATTTAACATGAATTTATATACGAAAAGGATATAGATCAGATTATTTTTCTTTAAATTGTTTGAATCTGACTTTGATCAAAGCTTTGAAAATAGATTTTACTTTTGAACTCTGATTGATTTGAAATTCGATAGGTTCATGAAAAACTATCAAATTAAAAAATACTTATAGTTGTGCAGTGATTTGGTAATATGAAATCGTTTAGATAATGTATTTGGATCATTTTTTTTGTATCTTGAAATTTGATTTTAATAAAAAATACTTGACTATGATAAAGTGGCGATAGAGATTGTTCTCAATGGTCTTCCTGACTAAATTTTAAGTTCATGTGTTGGCTCTAGATGTTCCTCCATATCGGATGAAATTAATACAAGTCACTAGATTCAATGTGTAGTATTGGTAGTCTGTATTGACTCTCCTTATCTGAGTAACATATGATTGGATAAATGGATCTAGGGATAATTATATTCACTTGACTTAAATTAACATATACTCTCCATCTAAGTTAGATTTTTTTCTAAATTTTTTGGAGTGAATATCTGACACTACATACGTTTTTTGTTTGAGTAGTTATTTTTTATCAAATTTTATCGTTCAAGATGCATGAAAATCTATAGAGTGTGTTTTGAATTTTAATATTCAGTGAATACATAAACATGTGATTTTCGAAAAATAGCACTCAAATAATGTAAATAATTTTAAAATTTTATTCTTTGTTTTTAATTCGTATATCGATTATGCAAATGGTGATATGTGATAAGAATTACTGAAGAGAAAAATTTTAATTCTATTTTTGCCAATAATGTTTATAACTGAATTGATCATAGTGTTGGAATATGGAATTAGAGACGGTGAATGATCTAAAATTTGGTGGATTAATAAGAACTACGTAGTTAGAAGTATATATATATGGTTCATTATATGAGCTTTTTTTTATCATATTTGGTTATAGGGGTCCCTCCCATGATTACCAAGATTAAATAGTAGCGAAGTATTAGTTTCATGTGTTGACTTAGACATTTCTTTATTTCAGATGAAATTAATACAAGTCACTATGTATTTAATCACTAGTTTTGATAATTCGTATCAACTCTCCTAAAGTGAATAATATATGATTGGATCAATATAACAAAAGTGATTTTCACTTGACTTAAACTAACAGTAGGCTCTATGCCATCTGAGTTTGGTCTGTATATGTTGATGGACTGAATAATCAGTCATTGTACGTGTGTATTTCATTAGTATCTCTCCAATCCCATCTATTGGTTATTGATGATGCATTTATATATATATGTATATTTATATGAATAAATGAGCCCTAAGTTTTATTAATTAGGATAATTCAATAGATTATGATTTATTTAATATATTGTATCTCTAAATATTTGATAGACTTTACAGACCCAGTTAGTACTACTCTAATTTTTTTTTGATAGAGATAATATATTAATTCACAGAATGCATTGTACATGTACCTTATGTTAGAAGAAATTATTTACAATTTCTAACTAAGTAAGAGATGGATGCTTAATATATTTTTCATGTAACTCTTTTATTATCGAGTTTGGTAAATATTTATATCTTATTATATATTGATGCATGCATTTTTTTTGTATTATCTCTCATGAATTGAATAATATTAATCTATTTCATAAGAGAAAATATCTATCAAATTCAATGAAACTTATTTATACTCCAACGCCTACGTCATTTATTATTTTCTTTTCTCTCTAAGCCTGGCGCACGTTAGAGTGCATTAACTTGCACCTCACCGGAAATGGGAAGAGTACGACCACGGCAACCTGCGCAGAAAGATCGAGCGGAGGAAATAATGCATGGAATTTCTACTAGTTCTACCGGAGGAACAACACACTCAACTTCCCTGACTAAGATTCAGGTGAGTACAGCAGTAGTAGTCACTCTTATGGTGGCGGTGGTTTCAGCTATGGACAAAGGAAAGCAAGTGAGAGATGAATGGCCGGAGTTAACACACCAAAGAGGATCTGGTGGTCGTATCCATAAAACCCCCATCGAGGTCAATGGAACAGTAAACCTAGACAAAGCTGTGGGTAATACACAAAGGAAGGTATATCTTCCAGATGCATCACCTGGGAAGCCTTGGACGACCCTGTTTTCCACAAATCGACTGGTTGCGAGTGGTATGAACTTAAACTACATAGCTCCAATAATTGTTGAGGGGGAAAAGGTTGTGGAAAATATGCCTGAAGATATAGCTAAGGATGGTGTGAAATGGGCACCTTCGGTGGTTTTGTATGTTGTAGGAGCAACACCATCTATTGGAGCTATGGAAAGGTTTATTATAGGTCAGGGTTCTTCCTCTACTAAATCAGTGGTGTTATACCATGCTGATGGAAAGGTTTATTATAGGCCAGGATTAGCAAATGAGGAGGAAAGGGATAAAGTGTTGTGTTGTAGGACCTCACTATTTGCTCAAAAGGCCTGTTATTATGAAACTTTGGCTCCCAGAGTTTAATTTCAAAGAGGAAATACTCGAAACTATCCCACTATGGATCAAACTCCAAAATCTTCCCCTTAACTGCTGAAACTCTGTGGTACTAAGCAAAATAGGTAGTAGTTTGGGGCAACCACTCTATGCTGATGAGTGGACAACACAAGAAAGTCGAATATCCTTTGCGAGAATTCTTATTGAAATGGATGTGACTAGACCTCTCACGAAGGTGATTAAGTTTCGAGATCCCAACGGGAGGGTGTTGCAACAACAAATTTGGTATGAATGGAAACCAATGTTTTGTCGAAAATGCTTACAAGTGGGACATTCTTGTGTAGATAAACCAAAGGTACTATCACCAAAGAGAGGACAAAGACAGGAGAAGAGGAAAGAATGGAAGCCAACAATAGTGGGAGATAAGAACCAGGAGCAGCAAACAGAGCAACAACCAGATCCTATACACGGAGTGGGAACACATACTGAGAATGAAGGTACACAGGAACAAGAGAACTGAGAAATTGTCATGTTTTAAAGTGGGCAACAAAGTGGAGTAAGAGAGGAAGCCATCATTGAATCTGATCCTCCAAATAAAAGATGATAGTCACATTGAATGTAAGAGGATTTAATCAGGAGGTGAAACATAAGGAGATGAGACTGTTTTTGAGGAGGATTAAGATTAGTTTAATAACAATCTATGACACAGAGTCAGAGAAGATAGAGTTAGTAATATTATGAATAAAATAATGCCAAGTTGGGAGTGGTGCACTAATGCTAATAACAATGTTAGAGGAAGAATTTGGGTGATTTGGAATCCAGGTACAGTAAAATTCATTAATGAAGAAACTTCGGCACAACACATCCATGGTCAGGTTGCTATGTAACTGAGCAAAACACAATTTAAATTTATAGCACTGTATGGCTTGCGTTCATAAGCTGCCAGAATCCCCCTGTGGACAGCAATACAACAGCTAAACACATATATCACTAACCCATGGTTGTTCATGTGAGACTTTAATTCCATTTTGACATCAGAGGATAGACCATTGGAAGTCAAGTACAAGTATCAGAAACAAGGGATTTCCAAAAATGCATGAATGACTGCAATTTAACTGAGCTATCCACAGTTGGAAGGAAATTCACTTGGACAAATGGACATGTGTTTAGTCGAATTGATAAATGCTGAGTGGGTACTGCATATGCCAATAGTACAAGTGTTGGTTATGGATCCAATATTCTCAGATTATTCTCCTCTGAGTATAAATGTGGAAGAGAATAGGGATATAAAGAAAAGGTCTTTTAAATTTTACAACAGCTTAGCCCAATACTCGGAGTTCAAAAACAAGATAAACACAAGCTGGTAGATAAAAGGAAGAGGCATGAGTTCACCTTCCTCTTATGCATCATTCCCATCCAGAATATCTAAAATCTACCACAAATCCAAAATTCCTGATGAAAATATTGCAGATATACTGAAAAATCGGAGAACAAGCAACAAGGATTTTGGGTTTCCGTCTGTTCTAGGTTTACAAGGAGGGAAATGAGGAGAGGGAGGGAATATACAAAAAGGTGGAGGGACCATTTTTGGGGGTTTGGTCGAATATAGCTTCGATTAGCTTTTTTTATCATATCTGACTAAATGTCTTAGAATATAGTTCTTGTTCTGTAGGAGTTTTGTTGATTATTTCATTTATGTCATACTGCATATTCCTTAAATGTTTTATATCTTGGGTTCTTAAATACAGTTCTAGGTGTAGTTTTATTAGATTCTGTAGTGTATCTATTTCTGTTTTTATTTCGATCCATTGTTGTAAATATTCTTGGTTTATCATTTTATAATATAAAATGTCTTTGTGTAATGTTCTTCTTT
>JAJONR010013499.1:0-11077 GCA_029582245.1 Solanum etuberosum
GTATAACAACGATAACAACCCAATTACATTGCTCCTAAGCTTTAAGGAAACATGCCGTAAGAAGGGAATAGCCTTAACATACCTTTTTCGCTGAATTCACGTGGCCTAACGACTTTTACTCACAACCCCCCCTCGCTACTTGATCTTAAGTTCGTAATACACCTCAAAACCTTAAAGTATGTCCAAACCCTTGTTGTCCTAACACCAAAGTATGATATACTATGAAATTGATAAAACAAATTATACCATGATGACGAGCTCAATGCGTAGAACAACTTTCGTCAAGGACTTCAGTCGAGAAAATATATAATTTGGTTGATCCTAGAAGTGAGTTTTCTAAATTTTCTGGTTATTTACTGAAAAAAATGAAGAAAAGTCGAAGAAGAAGATATATAAAGAGTTCCACCGACCTAGGGGACCCACCTCACGTGCCTGCTTGCGCAGTCTCAGGAAAACATGAATATCTCTCTATTCTGAAGTCGTATGAATGAACGGTTTGATGCGTTGGAAATTAGACTCGTAGACCTTCTATTTTCTATGTGTAGGCCCCATAACTCTTTATAGATTGGTAGAAAACCTCCGAGACATTTGACCTAAATTTCAGAGAAATATTTTAAAACGAACATACGATAACTTTCGCCAACTTTTATTTTGCAACTTACCTAACTTAAAACTTGAGATACAACCCTTGAACACTTTAAATATGACATACAACATCATTCTTAATTAATTACTCACCCTCTTTGTTTTTCCAAGAAGGTACGAGTTAAATTAGTGTTCCGAAAAGTCGGGGTGTTACACCTATTTTGTAAGTTACATGCAGATAATATCGCCTCACCAAAAAAATGATCATGAACATTAGAACTGATTAACAAGGAGTTCAGCATTTCATTTAAAGTTCTATTTTTCCTTTCAGCTACTTCATTACACTCAGGTGAATAAGGCAGGGTTAATTCATGAATAATTCCTTCTTTTTCAGAGAAACATTCAAAGATACAAATTCTCCACCTCTATCAGATCGTATTCCCTTGATTGTTCTGCTAATTTGATTTTCAACCTCAAATTTATAAGATATGAAAGCATCAAATGCATCATCTTTATTTTAAAGCAAATACAACTTAGTAAATCTGGAAAAAAAATCATCAATAAAGGTCACTTAATATATTTTACCACATCTAGTCATAGTGTTTTATAAATCACCACAATCAGTGTAAATTCAAGATTGTAATTCAGTTTCTCTATTTTCTGAAAAACATGACTTTTAGAAATTTTAGCTCTAGCACATATTTCACACTTATCAAAATTATTTGATTCTAAACCAGATATCAAACTAAGAAACTTGTAATGACCCTCAGGTTTATTTATGTGTTAATTCCCTTTGTTCAATGTTTAGAGAGTTCATATAGTGACCCTAAGTCATTTATGACTTGTTGGGACTGACAGTTCGGTTATCTGGTCGTTCGTCTGATTTTTATGCAAATTTCTCTGTTTTAGAGCTTTTGAACTTTAAACGGTTATTTTCAATCAAAATTTCAAGAAGATTACCTAAAATACAATTCTTATGATTCCATTAGCTTTGGAAGGGTCATATTTGGCTAGTAGAATGGTTGGCACGACTCTTGAGGCTTTCGGTGTGAGTTGTGCAATTAGGCATTTTTACTTTCAAGTTAAGCCCTAAATGTGATGTTGGTCAATATTATTGGTAAACATTCCTAGACGACAATTCAATCAATGTGGTTAGTTCTGAAGTATCGAGTTTTTTTCTAGAACGATCGCTCGTGCAGATCCAGAGGCTCCCGAGCTAATTCTATGTAATGACCCTTCTGGTCATTTATGTGTTTATGACTTCTGTTCGTCGTTTAGAGAATTCCTATAGTGATCCAAGTCATTTATGACTTGTTGGGAGTGATAGTTTTTTCACTTGGTCATTTTTTGGGTTATATGCAAATTTCTATGTTTCGGAGCTTTGGAACCTTGAACAGTAGTTTTTTACTAAAAGTTTAGGAAGATGACCTCAGAAACATATTCTAACAATTCCATCAGCTCTGGAAGGGTCATTTTAGGCTAGTAGCATGATCAACATTACTCTTGAGGCTTTTAGTGCGAGTCTATGCGATTAGGCATTTTAACTTCCAAGTTAAGGCCTAGGTTTTACCTTAGTCAACATTCTTGGTAAACATGCTCAGCTGAGAATTCCATCAGCACGGTTAGCTCTAAAATGTTGAGTTTTGTCTAGAATGACCCTTCGTGCAGATTCGGAGGCCTTGGGCTAATTCTGGTCCCTTTGTGGATTTTGAATTAAAATAAAGTTTGGGGTGAGACTCACATTTTGCTGAGATGACCTTGTATGAAAATTTTGACTGCTCCGTTGAGTGTGAAATATTGAATTTAGTAGGGTTTCTTATCTTGTTTGCATACACGGGGTTCCAAACTAATTCAGAACACCCTGTTGGAGATTTGAACTTGCCAATAACAGTTGTTGTGCATTAGCCGGTGTAGGGTGATTTACTCTTCACGTTTGCGGGCCTCTTAGCCATATTCTCAAAGGCCTGACCCTTGGTGCTTCCTGACCGTGAGGCCTTTGGTCGTAATCATGATTAAGGGTTGACCTTATTTGGTCATCGCGACCGTGAGGTCTGGCCTCCACGATTGCAATGTTCATTTTCTTTGTGAGCAGTGATCGCGATCCTCCTTCTCGCGATTACGATGAGAAGCTTAGTCTAGTCTTTTATATAGACCAAACACGATTTCAGGTTTGTGTGGAAACTTCAAAGGGTGATATCTCTTATTTTGACTCGGAATTGGGTGATTCAAAATCTTGTGCATTCGAAATTGTAGGGGATTCTCTATGGAGTGATCGGAAATTTTTGGGCAGCCTCTATTTGAGATAAATTCAAGTGTTAAGCTGACTGCCTGAGCTTATTTGCAGTTCATAATTTTTAAATTATTTGCATGTGATAATTGTCTGTTATTCTAAGCCCATAATTATGTTCCATTTTGGAACACAAGTTTGGGGGTACTATTTAAGAACTTTTAATGGAGTCAATTCCATAAATTTTATCAACGCGGTTAGCTATAAAATGTTGAGTTTGGTCAAGAATGACCATTCGTGCAGATACAGATGCTTTGGGCTATTTCTGATCCCCTTGTGGATTTTTAATTAAAATAGAGTTCGGGGTGGGACCCGCATTTTGCTGAGATGAACTTGTATGAGAAATTTAACTCCTCCATTGAGTCTGGAATATCAAATTTGTAGGGTTGCATATGTCGTTTGCGTGCACTAGGTTCAGAACTAATTCAGAACACCTCATCGGAGGTTTGAACTTGCCAAAACAAGTTGATGTGCATCAGCTGGTGCATGTGATTTACCATTCGCATTTGTGGGCCCCTTGGCAACGTTCTCGAAGACCTGACCCTTGGTGCTTTTTTGACCATGAGGCCTTTGGCCGCAATCGCGATTAAGGGTTGACCTTATTTAGTCTAGTCTTTTATATACATACCAGACACGATTTCAGCTTTCTGTGGAAACTTCAAAGGGTTATATCTCTCATTTTAGCTTGGAATTGGGTGATTCGAAGTCTTGTGCGTCCAAAATTTGTGGGGCTTCTTTGTGGAATGATCCAAAATTTCCGGGCAACCTGTATATGTGGTAAATTCACGTGTTAAGCTGAATGCCTTAGATTATTTATGGTTCTTAGTTGGTAAATTATTTGCATGTGATCATTGTCCGCTATTCCGAGCCCTGAATTGTGTTCCACTTTGGAACAAAAGTTTGGGGTACTATTTAGGAACTTCTAACAGAGTCAATTACAGAAATTCTATCGCGGGTCCCATGATTCCCATTTAACTCCAAAATTGGTTAGTTTTGGGTTTTATATGTTCTTATTGTTGAAATGATCAATTGACATAGTGATCTTATTTTTCATAGCATGGCACCATTCTGAGGCCCTTTAAAAAGGGAAAGCTCCTGCATTGTGATTTAGAGTGCACGCTGTTAGTCTAAAGGTAGGCTACAACTTTTCCTTTGTTAGATTGAGCTATATTTCATAAATTCATGTTAATTACAGTGAATTGAGGGAGGGTACATAGTTGTTCTTATATCCCTACCTAGATAACATGTTTTAGGTTTGATCGGCTCTACTTCTGGTGCATTACCATGGTAGTTGGGGATCAGATGCTCTAATTCTATCTTGTGAATTGACTTTTATGTTGTTATTTTTTATGTTGGAGCATGTGTGACGTTAGTCTAGTATTAGGCTAGTGTTGCCTTCGACTTGCGACTCTTGTGGCCATAGACCTTGTTTCTTCTCCATCGTCTTTTTGGATAGATTAGCTCCTCGTAGACTAGAGTAGTAGAGTTGAGTATAATAGAATGAGCCTTCATTTAGGTGTTGTTTCAGCTTTATCTAGCTACTATTAACTCTCCATGTTTTTACGGTTCTATTGCAATTTTGGAGGTTCCGTGCTTGCTTTACGACTTGGGATTGCAGTGGTGCGGGCTTGGAGATTTGTTTATCTGTTTGTGAGTGGACATTGTTCCATTGTGGTGCTTTTATCTATTGATTTCCTGTGATGAGATCCTCTACGTAGTCAACAAGCCCCTGGGTTTACTCTTGCTAGCTTTGCGGCTGACGCACTGGGAGTTTACTTACTGGTTGGGCAACCAGGATTTTGTATAGTTACACCCCCGTATTAACTTCTGCTTGTTGGGTCTCTAAATCCGCGTGGAGCTTACTAACTTCCTAGGTGGCCCCATTATTTTGTATTTGGGTTCGAGGTTCGACTTGTTCCTATTGGATATTTATTGCGGTACTTCATTCTTGTAGAGGGGTCTGTTCGGATTTTATATAAAATTGCGCACGAGTGTACCTTCTTCTCTATTGGGTCCAGCTAGGTTTAGTTTAGTGTTACTTAGATATACTTTTGGTATGCTCATGTGCTTTATTTTAAACTCTACTTTGACCTCTGATTCTGTCTAGATTCTATCTTTTCAGATTGTCTTTACCTTTCTTTTTTGTCGACTTATGATGCCTCCTAAGTATCTTTGTTATTGAACTCACGGTGCACTCTTTATTTGTTTTGTGATGCATGTCCCAGTACCAGCTGCCAATGGTGAACGTTCGTGCCAGCAACGGTTTTTGGATCGAAGACGAGGGGGAGCACTTGGCATCCTGGACTTACTTGTCTCCTTCTAAGTATTGTATAATTAGTCTTTTGCTTTATGAGATAGCTTGTTTTGGTTCACTTTTGGTACTTGTACTCTTTTTTTAGCGCAACTGTGTATCCGTGACTTCCTCAGGGAAGTATCTTTTAGTATATAGTTTGGTTTCCTTTTGCTTCCATCTTGTCTTGTTGTTTTAGTACAATTTTGGCTTATTTCTACCCTCATACTCATCAATTGTCGTTCTGTGTTACATGTTGGCTTACTTACTGGTGGGTTATAGTAGGTGCGATCATGACTCGAGGAATTGAGTCGTCAGAAGTTGGTATCAGAGCGCAAGGTTCGATGGTTTTACTTGTACATAGTTAATACCTAGTAGAGTCCTATAGATCGGTGTTGAACGTTTGTGTCCTATCTTTAGGAGGCTATATTGTTTCTTTAGGAGCTTCCTATATTTTGTATCACTTACATGCAGTGTCTAGGTATTCATTTCATGAATTCTCAATTGTTTCACTCTTTTCGAGGGATGACTCGTACGTGTCGCGCAGTGTCTCGAGGTAGGGGTCGATCTCTATTTACGGCTAAGGTGCAGCCCCAACCCTAGAGAGAGAGGGATCTGGAGCTAGCAATGGACCCTATAGCAGCCCGGGTTCCAATTCAGCAGGTGGGACTGGGGCCAGCCCATCCACCACCCGGGGCATCTATGGCTTCGAACCTTCAAGCAGCCTTTGCACAACATCTGGCTGTGCTTGAGGGCATGTAGCAGACCCTTGGTGCAGGTGCAGTTGCACCAACATCACTGGGTCAGACTACAGAAGAGGCACCTCAGGTCCAGGTACCACCTGTTCCCAGCCCGTGATTGCCGCCGAAGCTATGCTGCTAGAGGAACAAAAGATTCTCGAATTGTTCCTGAGACTTTCACCTCCGAGGTTTTCTTGGGTTGTGGGTAAGGATGCCCATGAGTTTCTTACAACTTGCTGGGAGCGGCTTCATCCATTGAGTCTAATAGAGTCGAGAGGAGCTGACTTTACTACTTATCAACTAGATGGGCCATCCAGGTAGTAGTGGCGTACCTTCGTAGAGACCAAGAAAACTAGGTCTCCACTGGTCACTTGGGCCGAGTTTTATAAGGCATTTTTGTTCAGGTTCATCCACTGCAGCGTTAGAGATTGTCTCTTGGATCAGTTTTGTAGGTTAGAGCAAGCTCCATGATTGTGTTAGAGTATGAGGTGGGGTTTCAAGAGCTCTCCTACGACCCTACTATGATCCTACCTACTAAGGAGGAGAGAGTTATATGCATTGTCTATGGTTTGAGACTTTAGCTCTCAGATTGAGACCCAGTCTAGAGTCTCCATGGGCTGTTCCTTTTTTTGATGTAGTTGTTGGCGCCCGCACAATTGAGAAACTTCTTTGTGAGGCCAATGGGGACAACGATAATAGAGCTAGATATAAGGGTAATTACAACAAGTTCCTTTCAAGGTCTAGAGACTCTTATTATAAGACGTGAAAGAAGTTTCAACAAGGTCAGTCCAGTGGGCCTGTTCAGGCCTCATTATAGGATTTAGAGGGTGACCGATATAGTCAGAGTGAGGTTGGCTCCAGTCAGAGTCGAGATAGGTGTCATTCATGTGCTTTAGGCCGTAGTGGCCAATCTTTTAAGAGACGATCATGTTCGGATTTTTTTTTGATTTTAGAGAGTTTGATCATTGGGCCAGAGATTTACCTTTCCATAGGCGGATTCCTCACTCTCCACAGGTAGCTCTACCAGATCCACCACCAGAGCCTCCAGTAAGAGATCGAAGTAAGGGGAAGGACCGTCGCGGTTCTTATTAGAGTATTCAGGGTTATCCCTAGAGTGACTGGTCAGGTGGTAGGTCGGCAGTTAGGGAAAAGGCAGACAACGCCACTTCTATGAAGCTCCAACAAGGGCAGAGGCTCAGTCATCAGACGATGTGATTACAGGTATGATTCTCTTATGCCATTAGCCTGCCTCGTCTCTATATAATCTATGCTCTACCTTTTTATATGTGTTTTTTTATTATTCTTCTTGTTAAGGTTTTAATTCTAAGCCTTTAGCAGCATCGTTCCATGTGTTGACCCTCGTGGATGAGTTTTTAGTGGTGGATCAGGTGTTTTGATCTTGCTTGGTGGCTATCAAAGGCTGTGACACCCGGGCTGACTTTATACTACTTGATATGCTTGACTATGATGTAATTATTGGCATAGACTAGTTATCCCCCTACCGTGAGATCATAGATTTCTTCTCTAAGACTGTTACCTTAGCCATTCCAGGTATTATGCCGAGGGCGACAGGGCTCACATTGTAGCATACCCGTTGAAGTTGTCTCTTTTGTTTAGGCTCAGAGACTAGTGGCTAGAAGGTGTTTATCTTATTTGTATTATGTGCGTAATTTGAGTAGGGAGGTCCCTCAAGTTCAGTCAGTTCCAGTTGTTTGTGACTTTGTGGATATTTTTCCTTAACACCTACCTTGCTAACCCCAGAGCGTGATATTGACTTCCATATTATGCTTCAGCAGGGTACCCAACCTATTTCTATTTCTCCATATCGGATGGCTCATGTAGAGCTCAAAGAGCTCAGTGTTCATCTTCAGGATCTCTTGGATGAGGGATTCATCAGACCTAGTGTATCATCTTGGGGAGCTCCTATTCTCTTTTTTGAAGAAGAATGATGGTATGATGCGACTATGTATTGATTATAGACAGCTTACGGTGAAGAGCCGATACCACATGCCTATGATTGATGATCCAGTTGACCAGCTTTGGGGAGCCACAATGTTTTTTAAGATTGATGTGAGGTTCGGTTACCATCAATTTAGGACTAGGGCAATAGACATTCCTCAAAGTGTATTTAGGACTAGGGCAATAGACATTCCTCAAAGTGTATTTAGGACGAGATATGACAACTATGAGTTCCTTGTGATGTCTTTTGGGTTTACTAATTCCCTTGCCGCCTTTATGTACTTGATAACGTGGGTGTTCAGGACGTATCTTAATCTATTTGTCATAGTATTCATAGATGACATCCTTGTATACTCACAGAATAGGAGAGACTAGGAGCAACATTTGATCATTGTGCTCCAAACTTTGAGAGATCAGATACCTTATGCCAAGTTCTCAAAGTGTGAGTTTTGTATTCCGTCTATAGCATTCTTGGGGAATGTCGTGTACAAGGATGGCATTTTGGTAGATTTGGCAAAGACTGAGGCTATTTATAATTTGGCTAGACCCACTTTGGTTACTCAGATTAAGAGCTTCATCAGATTAACGAGCTACTACAGACGGTTTTCGGAGGGCTTCTCCACTACTGGAGAACCACTAACCTAGTTGACTCATCTTGATGTCCTTTTGAATGGTTTGAAAACTGTGAGTTGAGCTTTCGAAAGCTCAAGGAGTTTTTGACCACCGCCCCTATATTGGATCTTCCCATTGAGGGTGATGGATTCACGGTATATTATGACTTGTCCGACATTGGTTTGGGTTGTGTATTGATGCAACATGACTAGGTTATTGCTTATGCATCGAGGCAGCTTAAGTTGCATAAGCGTAACTACCCCACCCATGACTTGGAGTTGGCGGTGGTAGTTTTCATGCTTAAGATCTTGATGCACTACCTGAATTGAGTTTAATGCGAGATATACACAGTAATTGTGACTCATCCGACATTGGTTTGGGTTGTGTATTGATGCAGAAGGACCAAGTTATTGCTTATGCATCGAGGCAACTTAAGTTGCATAAGAGCAACTACCTCACCCATGACTACGAGTTGGCGGTGGTAGTTTTCACGCTTAAGATCTTGAGGCACTACCAAACTTGATTTTTTTGGGAGATCTACACTAATCAGTAGAATCTTCAGTACATTATGATTAAAAAAGACCTTAATTCAAGGCATCATCGATAGATTGAGCTTCTGAAGGACTATGACCTCTCTATTCTCTATCATCCGAGCAAGATGAATGTGGTAGTCGACCCCCTAAGATGGAAAGCGGTGAGTATGGGTAGTCTAGCCTTCCTGTCTATTATGTGGTGGCCTTTACCTTTGGACATTCAGTCGATAGCTAATAAGATGATTTGATTGGTTATTTAAGACTTTAAACATGTCTTAGTCTATGTGGAAGTTCAGTCTTCCTTGCTTGATAGGATCCATGGTCTTCAATTTGAGGATGAGACTTAGATGGCACTTTGAGATCGAGTGTTAGCGGTAATGTCGGTCAGGCTATCTTAGATTCAGATGGGGTTTTGAGGTTTGATGGCTGAATTTGTGTTCCGAGAGTTGGGGGATTGATCGAGATGATACTTTGTGAGGCGTATGATTCTTGATACCTTATCCATCCGGGAAGCCCGAAGATGTATCACGATTTGAGGCAGCACTATTATTGGAGCGACATGAGGAGAGATATTACTGACTATGTGTCATGTTGCCTGTGTTGCCAGCAGGTGAAGGCCAAGCATTTGAAAACTAGTGGTGAGACTCAGAGATTACCCATTTCGAAGTGGAAGTTAGGTTGCATCATCATGTACTTTCTGACAGGGTTGCCTTAGACTTCTAGAGGTTTTAACAACATTTGGGTCATCGTTGATTAATTGACCAAGTCAGCACACTTCGTCCCTATTCATTCTTTATTCAGCATCGAGGTTAGCCCCTATCTACATTCTAGAGGTAGTTCATCTTCATGGTGTGTTTTTCTCTATTATATCGAACCGGGGTGGTCAGTTAACTTCTAACTTTTGGAGGACCTTTTAGGAGGAGTTGGGCACTTGTGTAGACCTTAGCACAACTTTCCACCCGTACTCTATGGTAAGTTGGAGCATACTATTTAGGTTTTTGAGGATATTTTTTGGGCCTTTGTTTAGGAGTTAGGGGGTTAGTGGGACAAGTTCTTGCCTTTGGTTGATTTAGTGTACAACAACTATCACTCTAGCATTTAGATGGACCCATTCAAGGCCTTATATAGAATGCATTTTGACTCTCCAGTTGGTTGATTTGAGTTTATAGAGCCTATACCATGTGGTACCGACTTAGATTAGTATACCTTGGACTATGTGAGAATGATTCAAGATAGGCTTCGGGCAGCTCAAAGTAGGCACCAGAGTTATGTTGATCGTAGGTGTTGACCTTTAAGATTTTTTGTTGGTGATCGGGTTTTTCTCCGCCATTCACCCATGAAGGGAGTAATGAGGTTTAGAAGGCAAGTAAATCTTAGCCTCACATATATTGGGCATTTTAAGATCCTCTAGACGGTAAGTGAGGTTGCATATGAGTTTGCTTCACTCTAGTATTTTCAGCTATCCACCTAATTTTCCATGTTTTGATGTTGTGCAGGTATGTTACTGATGAGTCTTACATGATCCAGTATGATGAATTATAGTGATAATGCTCAAATCATTCTCGAAACACAATCAAAAGAGTGAACGGTCAAAGTTAATATAAAAACCCAACAAAGATTCGTTGTCGAATCCCACAGGGAATGATATATCGTGAAGAATTGCTATCAAGAAATTTGGACTTTAAATTAGCTCATTTGTAATAGAAAGAACAATTGAGTAGATGATTCCACCAATTTAATATAAAGCGTTTGTTATCAATTATCAGAATTAAACTAAAATATCAAAGAAATCAACAGTTAACAAGTAATCTAGGGGTGCGGGGATTAGAAATTGATGTAATATAGGGGTAGTTGTGCTGCTCTATAGTGATGAACACTCATGAATAGGCTAAGTCATCGTCATTGACGCTAATCATATTTCAATAGGAATCAACATGCACAAGAATCTCAGGCTGCTCACTAGAGATTGCCAAAACCCTAGTGATTTGAATACCTCGTAGGTGATTTGAATTTGCAAAAACCAGCTGATGACAACTAATGTGCATCAGTTGGTGCATGGTGATATACCCTC
>JAJONR010013500.1:0-13394 GCA_029582245.1 Solanum etuberosum
TGGGGGGGGGGGGGGGGGCGGGGGGGGGGGGGGGGAGAGCCACCTCACCCTTTCATTATTTAGAATAAAAAGAGGCTATATTATAAACAATCCCCACCCCCCACCCCCACCACAAGAAATTTAAAAACATCATATTCTTCAAAATGTTTGTGTACATGTCTTGATTGCATTTAGATTATGTAGTTTATTCATTTGTGTTTATGAACATAAGGCCTTCTTCTCGTTCATCAGTTTGTCTTTTGAAAAGATTTTCTAATAAAATTTTTGTTATTGATCGATTGGTGTCAGTAAATTAATGAAGCAAAAAATCAAGAAAATCTTAATAAATAGTCTTTTGCAATAGTAGTGTCACATTCCCTTTAAGCCCAAAACAATTTAGAAGAAGTTCAAATCGAGCAATAGTAATTTCTTTATGAATAGTTGTAATTCAACTTCTTAACAGACTCGTTAGCTTCTCAACTAGATCGTAATTAAGAGAAAGTTCCTCGCAATTATTCTTTTTTCAGAAAGATAAATGAATCACCCAGGAAACTTCAAAACAAACTATATTTTTTTCTTAGTAAAGAACTACACTACGAGTCTCAATATTTTGTCTCGAGAATAAATAAAGTTTCATACTCTAATATCAGCATGTTACGAAACTCCAGTCTTTGATGGATCCAAAAAGCTTTAAAATTTTCATTACTTAATCAGCTATTTCCTATTAAATTTATTTTTGAAACTTCAAAATTAAAACTTTTAAAAGGCATAAATGCACACACAAAAAAAAAAAACAGACCTGTACTTTTCTTTCAATATATTTTGTGTCTATATATTAAATGCTATGAATTCAATTATGTAATATTTAATTTGGGACAAAAACTGCAAGATGGAAATCAGGCGGTGGGATGTGGAGACAAGAAAATTATTGGTTGCAGAAAATAGTCCATGACATAAATATTTAAAAAATATAATTGCTTTAATATAAATATTTAAAATAATTGATTTAATATAAAACTAAAAGAGTTGACAGGCCATTAATTGGTGGAAAATTTGGCCTGCGTCCCTTGATTATCATCAAACGCAAATTAAAAACATAGATTCTTTATGTCTATTAATTAAATTTCAATTCCACCGCTAAATGCCCATAGCATTATAAGATTAAATTTATCTTATGTTTGATTGGAAGTACGTATATATTAATAGCTAAAATGGGATTATATCGAAATATTTATAGAACTTAATCTCATAGGATAAGTTATCTAAGTTATAATTCTAATCTAATCTCCCCTTTTAATTAAGCCAAATAACCGTTAATAAAAGAGAACGCAACTTTGTTTAATTTCTTTGTCCTAATTTATGTAGAGCAGTTAAAATTGCAAGATTTAAACTTTTAAATTTTGATGATGAATTCAGACACAAAAGTTTTAAGCTTTTCGAAATAAAATTTATATATATATATATGAAAACTATGTAAAAATAAATAATAGAAATTATTAATAATTAACAACTTAAAATACATATAAAAAGTTATAACAATAAAAAGGTAATTGACTCTCTAAATTCTAACTATATTGCAAGCTATGCCACTTCGTGAGAATATGTACGCAGAGAAGTCAGGCAAAATGCACACACAAAAATTCAAAATAATATGTTAAAATCGAAGGAAAGATTTAATTATGAAATACAATCGAAAGGCTTGAGAAGTAAAGGATGTTGCCACGTATATAGAACGGAGGGAGTATTTAATTCTTGTAGATGGTAAAAGAAGATGAAAGATAGAGAAGAAATTAATAATATTCCCATGAGATTACTTGACCATCATATATTATACTTTAATTTACCATTCCCATTTTTGTTTCATAATGATCGTAGACAAATTTTTTATCTATCTAGTAAAAGAGAAATTAGATAGATAAGCAAAAGATAGAAAATAATCATCATGAATATGGACGATACATCGACGATGGGTCAAATCCACCATGCCTATTTTGTTTATTGTGACTATTCTCATGATCATCCTCGTTCATCATTCTGTTGCACCCTATTTGGTGTGATGATATCGAAGTACCTGCACCTAGATTCAAATACACCATCCTCGAGTCTAGATTGAGGTTATTACCTCCCACATTGGTCGTGGTTGAACCATGATCTTCGTTGTTTAAAGGTTGGAATATCGCGGTGGATGATGGAACGTTGTTTGTATTTTCTTCCTCTCGAGAAATTACCATCGCGGCCGATTGAACTAGCTCGAGGCAAAGTCTTAATTTGTTAGGTTCAATGTGGTTGAGTCCGGGTACAGCACCTTTGAATAGGAAATCGGAAGTTAGGGTTCGAAGAATATCGAGTGGAGTGATCCCATCCATCGTTCTGACATTAGGATCCGCGTGGTGGTCTAGTAGGACTGCCACCATGTCGGGGGACACCATTTCGGATGCAATGTGGAGGGGGGTTTTGCCAGCTGGACCGGCCGGGTGGTTCACGTTGGCTGCACCGAGCTCGAGTAACGCTTTAACGACCTCCCGGCTACAATTCTCGACCGCGTAATGCAAGGCGATCGATTCATCGAGATTTAGTCCTTCTCCCATTACCATAAGTTTGACTAATTCAACGTCGGATGAGTCAAGGGCTCGTCTCATTCGTCGGATTTTTTGGTCCTCGAGCTCTGAGGCCGCACTTAGGTCGTGCTGGTGCTGGTTGTGATGGTGATGGTGATGGTGAGAGATCAAGGATCTTCGCGCTAACAAAGTTTTAAGGCGAATTTCCTCGATTTTCGCGACAACATCAATAGGAAGGTGTTTCGCTAGGATTTCTGGTGCAAGGCCTGATTTTGCAACCAAATGAGAACAAGTAGTCCAAAGTTGAGGCATGTCTTGTTTTCTTGAAGCAATTAAAACTTTCATCACATCATCAATTGAAGTTTTTTCTACCATGCTTGTCAATTGCTTCTGCAAAATCAAATATTATAACTACGTCTCAGTCTCAAACAAGTGAACAAAATTAAAAATAAAAAAAAACACAAATGTCACTAATGTGATTATTTGACATATTTAGAAAGTTATATTTCTTATCAAAGACCATCAAACAATTGGGTTTTTTGTGCAAAATCTTCATTATATGTAGTGTAACATCAAATAATTCCATTTTTTAATATTGGTTCATGAAACCAAATTAGGAAAGTAGATTTGATTGGGGGTATATAAATCACTATTGAAAGACATGACTCAGGAACCAAATTTAGAAAAAACATATAGACAAGAGGAACATTTCAAGAAACTCAAAATCTTTTACATGAAATCAAATAAACATCTAGTGACATGACACAACTAAGAACAAGATTCCACTAGATATTGCTCGAACACTTCAAAAATATTGTCGCGCCTGTATTATATCCTCTAAAAACACGTTAAATTCAAAGGATCCATCCATATGTGTTCAACAATATTTTCGAAGAGTCAGAACAACACGACAATAAATCCGATAAAGTTAAAATTACCTGAGTAAGCAAAGCAAGTTGTTCAACACCAAAAGATCTAGCGGCTGAGAGTGTATCAAGTGCAAGATCAACGGCTGATGTGCAATGTGTATGCCAACAGCTTCTCTCTCCACAATTAGGCCTTGGTTCATGTTTTTGTGGCACAATTGAAACTTGTCCACTATACAAAAATTGCAACATCAACAAAAACACCTCATATCCTACCGAGTTCACAGGTATTACTACCAGTGAACCACTGGTAGTACTAGTCCGCGGGCTTCCAAAACCCGCGGAAGGGTCTGGGCCGCCACCAGGCGACTCAGGCCCGCAGAAGAATTTTCTGAACACAAGGCTCCTAGCAGCTAAGATGCATCTATGAGCATGTACTAAACGACCTTCAACACTAAAAGTAACATCACTAAAAGCTTGACCATTGATGAGGAGATTTAGATAATCTAAAGAGAGAGTTTTTAAGGAATCTTCAAGAGTACTCATATTGTTTATAAATTGTATAGATAAGGAAAAAAAAAAAAGTAGAGAGGAAAAAAAAAATTTGGTGGATTTTAATTCACATAGTGGAAGATGATTTTGTGTTAGTTGTTTTTTTTCTAGTGTAAGATGATGAAAGAAGTAGACTATTCTTATTGTTATTTCTTGTGAGATTCTCTCTTTAGTGATGGAGTTTCTGTTTTGCTATGTGGATAGATATTTTTTTTCTGAGAGGGTGGGTGGGTGGCTATTATGGACGGCTGAGGTATTTTAAAAAAAACAAATTAAAAAAAAAAAATATATATATATATATTGATTTTTTAAATTTGTTTATTTACTCTATCCGTTTTGAAATATGTTAAGACTTTATGCTCTAACTCATCCTCGTAATTCTAAGTGTGGACGTGCCTAAGTTATTAGTAGTCTTTTTTTCACTTTTTGATTGTAGTAATTTTTTTGAAATATATATGTTAAGACTTTACGCTCTAACTTAGCTTCATAATTCTAGCTAGGTGTGGACGTGCCTAAGATATTAATCTTTTTTCACTTTCTGATTGTAGTAAGGGGTCATATAGAATCGTTAAGTGTCACGAGAAGGACAGATATTTTACTTACCATTCTTGTTATTTACCTCTTAATAAAGATTATAATTCCGCCACAATTATAATGGTGTATTATTTGAAATTGGTTAAAATTTAAGTGAAAATTAACTAATGGTTAACTAATACTCATTTATAAAAGGTTTAGCCCCAAAAAATCGATGTAAATTTAAATTAGTCAAGTTTAATAAATTAATTTGGGTAGTGTGGAATAGGAAGATGGTCAACTTATGCCTAATTAAACATGCAGATCTTTCTTGGGAAGGTATTTAATTTAGTGATCTTGTGAATTAAAGGTTCTTGGAAAATGTAGTATAAAATTTAATTAAATTTACTCATAGACTATCTCTAGCTACTAAGTTGTTCATGCATTAATTAATAAATAATAGGTGCTATAAGCCTATAATTTTATGTGTAACTTTTTCTTTTTTTCCTTTTGTCTACTTGTAAGTTGTATGTAGACTCGTTGTGATTCAAGGACAGATAGACGGTTATAATATCGAGTTCATTTAAATTTAATATTTCTGATATGAAATATAAAATTTATATTAAAAAGTCTTATAATAAATATTACTATAGCTAAAATTTCATAACTTTAAGAATATATATGGTATGGTGTACATTGTTATTACTCTCTTTTGTTCTCTAATTTCTTGAAGAAGAGCGAACAATTGATATTTTCTAGTCCTTTCAAATCAAATTTTCTAGTCCTTTCAAATCAATTTTTCTAAACATGAAAAATGACTTTGATTATGATTCGTTCCCGAAAGTCAAAATTTCATAAAAAGTGATTGACTATTCCATTGCCATGAACCATCTACTCATTTTTCGATTCTTCTTCTATATAAGTTAATAGATTTTTGTGATTCAATCAATTCAATTCTCGTTCTCACCCTACGTGAACTCTTTTAATATTGGGGTTCCAGTACTATTTCTTGGGTTAATAAATATAGAGGAGAGGGCCTAGTAAATTTGAATGGTTATTAATTTTTACGTACTTATTTTTGTTTCATTTTATCTTAAGACTCTTTGTTTTAATCTATCGTAAAATGAATGATTTCTGTTAATATTTATAAATGAATTACACTTTAAATTTTAGATTTCGTTATTAATAACGACATGATTTATTGATTTTATACACACAAATGAACTTAAAAAATTTGTAGTAAATCAGAAAATGATGAAACTTATTGTTCAAAGCGATAAAATTACATCATAGTAGCTTAGGATAAGTTGGCACTTCCTCCAAATCCAACCTTCATGAATAAAAAAGTCCGGCAGAATCAGAATTTTCATTGTATAAATTTTAAATTTTAAAAAAATAATCTCCAACGTTAAATTTTAACTAATATCTACATATATTTAACAATTAACAAAACCTATTTTGTATTCGAATATCATTTGATGAAAAAAGTTATTAAATTCGGTTGATTCATATTCATGATTTGTGCCTCAATATAAAAGTACTTTTTTTCTCCTGATATTTGATATTTATAATGGAGTTCGACTTAATTTGAATTTACATCAAAAAAATCTCATATTGAAGTGTAAAATGCTTTCTAAAAGTAATTTTATACCTAAGATACTCAAATTTAAAATCTCTGATAAAGGACGAAAGAGCGTATCGTATAATTTGTTTAGAGCAATGAATAGAGGGAAAATAAGAGAAATAAAAACAAAAGGGAAGAAATGGAAGGGCAGTGATTGACAACATATCACATACTGTCCAATGATTTGACATCCTCCGATTTGACGTTTGAATTGTCATTTCATCACACATCTCTTCTTTCGAAATGGCGGAATCAGAAATTTTACTAAAGGTATTAAATATTTTAAAACTATATATTTCTAAAAAGTTGTAATAATTTATAAATCAATATAATATAGTATTATTTTTCATATGGATAGTATAATTTTTTAATAAAAAATATTCGAGTGACCACTCTTCGGTCAATATAGTTATGCCACTGCTCCTAACTCCCCCACACCCTCAATTATTTAATAAAATAGTATTTTCTTCGTTTTAACTTGTTTGTTTGATTTATGAGTTAACATAAATTTTAAGAATATAAAGAACACTTTTAATCTTATAGTTTAAACTTAAGATAGATAATGTATCAAAATGTCATTTAATTTTATAATTTTAAAGAAAAAAGACATACTTTTTAAGAAAAATTAAAAAATGAAAGTAGAACAAATAAACTTAAATAGAGAGAATATATGTAATAATAGCTAGTTCTATATAGATAATTAAAAGTGGTTATGAAATATCATTAAGTCTTACTTACATGAGGTTTCATATTCGAGTTTGAGTAGAAAGTGATGTACCTTCAAAAGTAAGATCAGATTCAAAAGGTTGATTAAGGATTCACGTAAACTTGAATTCTATAATTTTTGTTCAAACTTCATGCATTTATAATAAATATTTAATTGAAAATTTAATTATACTTGTAACATTAATATTAAGGTCACTATAAGAAATTATAAACTTCAAATTTTGAAAATCATATCTGTTCTAAAGTGAAATTTTTAAAAGAATTCAATTTAATCAAGCTCCAAAAAATATTAGACATTGGGTGAATTTCATTTTAATAGTTTAGTTTATTAGTTAGCTATAACATTAACGAAAGTTCAATTTCCCCATCTTATCTCTTATCTCGCAATAAAAGAACAAACTTTTATTAAAGCTTATAATCGAACAAATCATGTCATATAAAGATAAAATTTAGAAACTAATTTTAAATAGTTTTGTCGGATGAAGAAGCATTTTTTCTTCATATTATTTATATATGACATCGCTTCACATAATGTATGTTGTTATGAATCTTTTTACAAACATACTAAAAAGAAAAATATATCGTATAAAATGAGAGACTAATTAAGGTATAATAAATTTATATTTGTTTCTCAACCTTTAGAATTTGGAGAAGACACATTGTATTTCCTAGTTAGAAAGGGTCGGCCAATTTTGACACTATAGAGTATAGACCAAAAATCTGACAAATTAAATTAGGGTTTGACAAAAAAAGTCATCAACTACCCCTTCACATTAAATTTTTCAAAATATTTTTTTCTTAAATTATAATAATTTCTTCGCTTCAATTATTTTTATTTTTATTTTGAGTTTATCTTAAAAGTTTGTTTGAAAAATTATATTATGCATGTAGATAATATTGTGTATATATAGAAATTTTTTGAATATTTTTAGTGAAATTTCTAAGCACGCCTCGAGAGACGTGCTCACTATGCAAATAGTATATATTTTTTTCACCATGCATAATTAGTTTGATATACATTAAATTCAAGTTAATTGTTTCCAATTATTATTTTTCATTGTATGTGTCACAAATTCTAGCTGAGGTCGATCAAGTAAGAAATAAAAGATGACAAGTGCCCAACATGAGTTGTGATGCAGTGGTCGGGCTGTTCCATCCTTAATAAGAGTTTTTGAGTTCGAGCTCTGGGTATAAAGAAAATTTTATTAGGAGTACAACCCATAAATGAGCCTTAAATTAGTGCGTGATCTGAATTTATTCAGAGCTTCAATGAAGACTCCAAACATCGAGTGAATTTTTTTTAAATAAAAATGACAAGTGGTAAACCAAGTGGGACAGGAATCAATTAATTTTTATATTCAAGTTATTATTATCTTCAACTATACAAAAAAAATTCATAACTATTTTTTTGGATTCATCTTTGACTGTAACAGAATTTCCTAATAGGGAAAAAAAGTGGTAAAAATATTTACTGTTATTTTCATGATCTTTTACCATATGACATTTGAAGAATATAATGATTACGACTTCAAAATAATGATTCCAAAGCTTCCTAAAATTGATTTGATGATAAACGGTTAGATGTCCGAAAAAAGTTTCACATTAATAATTAAAAAAAGCAGAAACTATAGGCCTCTTAGAAAAAATAGTATGAACTAGACTCATAACGGACAATATTACATCATAATTTATCTAGATAGCTAACAACTATTTATATCAAGAAAAGGCCACCAAATTGCTTTATTACCTTATTTGTTGATCATACTTACTTTTGAGGGAACATAACCTATAGGAGTATGTTATGTTAAAGCAAAGGCCATCCAATTGGAAAAAATCCACTTTCTTATTAACCCCCTTGACTTCTTCCTTTTTTAGACAAACTTTTAATCATAACCAAGTCCACAATACTTCAATTTTTTTTTTAGTGGCATTAAGATGATGACCTCCAAATTCCCATCTTTCAATTTGAGTGGAACTATAAAATACTAAAAATAGATCGTCATATAAACGTTCCTAAATATAATGATAAGTTTAGAACTATAAGTAATAAACTTTAAATTCTGACTTTACGATTAGGAACATGCATTGTAGGTCTATGATATGATATGTGGTTTGTGACTAACATCACATGGAACCAAATGATGAAAATGTATTTACATTTTTGTTTAGACAGAATATTTTGGACTTCAAAAATGAAGAATAGTATAGTGACAAATAGGAAAAGTTTTCTACTACTTTTATGACTAGTCTGTTTTGTCTTTCTGCACACTCACTTGAAGTATCACCAAAAATTGAATTATGATTGCATGTGGACCAAAACAAATTAAAATATCTCAAACTTAGTGTAAATTAACTATTGGTCATTACTCATTACCCAATAAAATAAGTCATTTTTGTGTTGTTGAAGACACAATTCATTATAGAAAAGCATTTAAAAGAGAAAATTATCAAGTAGAGTTCACAGTGAAAACCCAAAATATAGACAAGTAATTTAATTGAACTTAATTTCTCAATTTAAAAGGAGAAACCATCTAACAAAAATATTCCTATATTCTTGTTCATACACCTAAATATTTGAAAGATGCAAATAAATGAGTGTCTTGATCGAATTGATCAGCGTAAGTCGTAACACCCTTTTATAAGAAAATTAAATGTTTTAGATATCCAAATTTTCGTTGTAGCTAGTTAAATGTTTGGTTCGCAATACACCACTCTTTTATATTCTTAACCTCTTGTGTTCTACAATTTATTGTTCTAAATCATATTAATTAGACTCGGTGACGCTCTCATCTACTAACACCAGATCTCAGACTCACGTGTCTTGATCAACATGTTCTTGAACCACATTTATAAATTTAACTATACCATTTTAAATCCTGGTTTTTACCACTATACTCAATAATCATAAAATCCAAAAAAGGGTCAAATGCATGAAACATTATTATTAAGATACCAACTTTGATGTGACAAGACAATGCAAATGTGACAATTGCTAATGACATAATTTTGAGTGTATCTTCTTCTTACTTTTTGACAACGGCTATCACACATATATTACAATGAACTACTCCATCTTTCCATCAGTCTCTATTGTGTATTTCCCTAAAACTCAGTTTTCAGATTTGGAACTCCAGTTATGGTTTAGGTAAAGAGGTTTGCAGGGTGGCACTAACTTCAATGTTCAAAAAAACTAGCTTAAAAGAGTCGTTCCATTTATTACCTCTTTCACGCTCAGATTCGAACATTCTTTATTCAGGGTTTGATTGTCAGGTCTATTGCATGCCTTTTTATGGACCGAGGTATTTTCATCCCCACCACAAGTAAAATTAAGCATTTGGCCTAACTCACGCACCAAAAATTATTTTTCTCAAAGTATAAATTTTCGATATTGAATCCTCTTCCTTGCATATATGTGGCTCTGACACAAAAAAATAAGACGCCAAACTTATAGGTCGACACTCTCTAATAAAGGATGTGATATGAGATGTTAGTTAATTTGTTAAAAATGGATGAATTCATTTTACTATATTCATTGATGATTATAAATGTTGATTCAAAGATAAAATGATTAATTTTTAGGAGAGTAATTAACTTTTCACTAGGGATTCAATAATTTAAGAATAGCTTGGTAATTCATCCTAGTACTATTTTCTTCTAAGCACATACTTAATTTTTGAGTTATGATTAGAAAACGGTGCATTAGTGCCGATATGATTCAATTCAGAGTTTTTTGCTTGATTTGTATTATTTTTACTTATGGAGTTATGAGCACATTACGAGATAATTTGATTTCTCACTTGATTATTCGATTAATAGTTATTTATTATCATAGAAAGTCACTAAATAAAATTAAGAAAAACAAAAACAAATAAAAAACCTTTTAAAACGATAACTATTAGTTGAATGACTATCCGAAAAATATTAATTCAACGGTACAAAGACGACCCTTTTGGCTTTTGGTCAGAAAGAACTGATTCGTTGTGATTTAATATTTAGCGTCTCTTTCAATCTGTCTTTTTTATAAAAATTCTTTTTGCCTCTCTTTAAAGCAGCTTTAGCTAATTGAACTTGTAGTTTCCTTTTTCTCTATTCTTTATTGACTACTTTTTCTTTTCTCTTTTTGATTATTTTCATTAGAGTCTGAATAATTCGGTTTTGCGTCACGTTGGACTCCATTCAAAGGGATGCATTTTCTACTAAGGATTTTTTCATACACCGTACCACTACATCAAAAATAATCTTTAACGATAATTAATTAACCGCAATAACTTAATTCCCACTAAATATGTACTTTTAGCGGCAATTAGCACTCTTTGTGTATGTCCCTAAAGCCTTTAGTGACATTGGATCCAATAACATTTAACTAATGCCGGTAAATACTTTAACACTCTTTGTTAATGTATATATTTATTGCCGCTAAAAAATATTTTTGTTATAGTGCTCAAAATCGAGACATCTAGCTGGATAAGAGAGGAGCAACATCCGTTGTACCATATTCTTTAATGGTTATTGACCACTTTCCATTCACTCACAAATATAAATAAAAAGCGCTTGAACATAAAAAAATGTGGTGTTTAAAAAAAAGGGTTTAAAATTATGTTTCGACATGCCTTTCATATTTTTAAAAAATGTTTTATAAGAAGCAATGGAATTCACTTGAAAAATTGGTCAAAACGATTCTTTCAAACTTCAAACTCATCTTCAATTTTTTATTTTTTTATTTAAATAAATCAGTCCAATGGTATAAAAAAAAAAAATAGAATTTTGACTCTTTTGGGTAAAAAAATTCCATGAACAAACGCCTTCGTAATATGCTAGTTGATTAAACTACTTTTTTTTATAATAAAAATAACAGTCATGTAGATAAATAAGTTCTAATCTAATGACTAATTTGGTGTAAACATCGAGTACTGCTAATAAGATCTTTAGATTAAAAAAAAAAAGAAGGGAATGTGTGTATACTATTATCAATATGGAAACGTTCGTGTCTCATTATATTCATATATATATATATATATATATATATATATGCACGACGTTGGTTATTGTATATCTACGAAAATTTGTACTTACGTAGATACGAATTTGAATCATACACTAATAGGAGATACAACTAGACGATCATCGACTAGAATATACGTATATGGTGAAAATCAATTAGGTAAACAAAATAGTCAAAAAGTTTCTAGGATTTGTAGGTGCAGTACTACCATGGGACAAAGACATAATGGCAGTAGGTTTGAAGAAGACTAATTTGTAGCAATAAATGTAAGTGTGGTGTTGAATAGTCATGTCAATACATTAAACTTCATTTATTCTTCTTTTGTTTTCTTATGATATCTTCTTATAAATTTCTTTTTTCGTAAACGGAGTATTTGAGTCTGTTTGTGTGCATCTAAAGACCGGCTAATGAGGTAGAACAATTTAAGTGGGCGTGAAGGTGGTATGGACTTAAGGAGGGTGGGGGGGGGACCGGAATGGAAGTGGGACACGAAACACCAGTCTCATCCCGTTCCACTAAGCTTATCAGGTCCTTCCACTAGACAATTTTAGCGCATGTCAATTGATTCTACGAGATATCTGCCCGGAATGGAAGTGGGACACGAAACACTAGTCTCATCCCGTCCCACTAAGCTTATTAGGTCGTCCCACTAGACAATTTTAGCGCATGTCAATTGATTCTACGAGATATCTGCTAGTTTTCATCAATACAAATAGAAAGAACTCACCTAGTGATATTGTCTAGACTTTACTATAAATATAAAATCTTATGACTGTCGACTCATTTAATTAATCACTATATCACACCTTTGGATGGTTCGAGATCTTGTCATGGTGCTATCTTTAGTACTCTCTCAATTTCAATTTGTGTCACATGATCTTGTTGGACATGAAATTTTATGGGGAAAAAATGTGCTCTTAATTAATATGTTACAAGATTTCTTGACTCTGAAAATATTTAATTAATTGTAAAATATAAAATTTTAAATCAAATACTTCCAAATACATAAACGTGTCATTCTTCTTAGATTGAGCTAATAAGGAAATTATAACATCTAAAATAGAATGAACTTTTAAGTATTTCCTTCATTCCATTTTATGCTATGCTATTTGACCGAAAACATAATTTAATAAAAAAAGAAAGTTCTTTAAAATTTATAATTTAAAATAAATTATTCATATTTGTGTGACTATTAATTATTTAATTAAGGAGTTATTTTTAAGGGGCAATATTACGGGTTTTAAATCTACTTTTAAAATATTATTGCTTATAACAGTTTAATTACGGGTTATAACAGATCACTTTTTATTTATAAATCAATTTAATTTTACTTTATTAAATAATTAGTCTTTTATAATTTTATTTTTATTATTAAATGATATAAATAAAGAATCTACCATAATTATCTCTTACACATTTTTAGGAATTTTACCTTGATTCTTGTTCTTTTGTTATTGTCACATTTATTAACAGATCAGTTTTAATTTATAAATTAATTAATTGTATTTTATTAATTAATTTATATAATGTTAATAGGTGAGAGAAAGAGAAAATTATGAGAGAGAATAAGTTCA
>JAJONR010013501.1:0-10639 GCA_029582245.1 Solanum etuberosum
AAGTAGAAATATCATATAATTCTAAACAACGTAAAGAAGAGTTATACTTGTTGATGACATGATTAAGTAATTATAAGTAGCTTTTAATTACCTAATTAATATTTCATTTGCCTTCAAATACTGGTAGAACTATATTTGGTAAATAATTGTTAAATGTTAGTTTTATCACCATTTCATCAAAAGTGTACTATAAGCTACTCCGGAGGAAATTGATATATGCCATAGAGGTTGAATATTTAGTATTAAAAATTATCAAAGAAGTTAAAAGTAGAAATATCATATAATTCTAAACAACGTAAAGAAGAGTTATACTTGTTGATGACATGATTAAGTAATTATAAGTAGCTTTTAATTACCTAATTAATATTTCATTTGCCTTCAAATACTGGTAGAACTATATTTGGTAAATAATTGTTAAATGTTAGTTTTATCACCATTTCATCAAAAGTGTACTATAAGCTACTCCGGAGGAAATTGATATATGCCATAGAGGTTGAATATTTAGTATTAAAAATTATCAAAGAAGTTAAAAGTAGAAATATCATATAATTCTAAACAACGTAAAGAAGAGTTATACTTGTTGATGACATGATTAAGTAATTATAAGTAGCTTTTAATTACCTAATTAATATTTCATTTGCCTTCAAATACTGGTAGAACTATATTTGGTAAATAATTGTTAAATGTTAGTTTTATCACCATTTCATCAAAAGTGTACTATAAGCTACTCCGGAGGAAATTGATATATGCCATAGAGGTTGAATATTTAGTATTAAAAATTATCAAAGAAGTTAAAAGTAGAAATATCATATTATTCTAAACAACGTAAAGAAGAGTTATACTTGTTGATGACATGATTAAGTAATTATAAGTAGCTTTTAATTACCTAATTATGTCATCAATAAGTATATTTCTTTTTTACGTTGTTCTTTAGAGGAATATGATCTTTCTTATTGTTATCTTCTTTATTAATTATTTGAAATGTTGTTCATATCAAATCATCAAATTTTACGATATATATTGATGTGTAGAGATTTTAAAATATTTTCAACGCTTAAAACATAGAATTTTATACGTTCTTAAGTATGTTTATGTAGATATGATGTGTTTTCGTGTTGTTCTACAAGAAAACATGTTCCTAAAGAAAGGACGTATATGATAAAAAGCAAAGTATCCCTAGGGTACTGTTGCACCCAAATGCACACGCAAGTGTACGTGGTAGCACAAGTAGTATAGTTCCTTTAGAACCGAGTTGTCATACCCAAGGGACTTACGATCAATTTATAGTAACTAACTTATTTCCACAATTCAATAAAAGTATTTTTTATACACTCTACCAAACGACCCGTTAAAGACTAAAATCCTCCCACAAGTCTTCAAAACAACAAATATACATCTTCAAAGGCTGACTAGGCTAAATGTTATGATAAACATCAGACAATCAACTACTAAAAGGTTCACAGAGAGCGTCTAATAAATAAGCTAAGGTTATCTAATCCGAAATTTCCTCATAATCAACCAGTTCAACCCATTTTAATTCAAAAAAGGGTGAATAAAATCACATGTTGATATATTTGGGGACATCTTCAAAAGCATAAACTATTTAAAATCCTTTTTCTCTTTTCCTTCGAAAAGCCCTTTGATTCCATAACAGATTTTGTGTTGCCCTTGGAACACAAATTCGTAGGATTTCTCACCTTCGAAAACATGTCCTACGACGACGTGCTCTTCTACATTGTCACTTTGCTCGACTTCGAGAACTCCTACTTGGAATAATTTGAGTTTATTCATGTTCAGCCATGTCTGAAATAAAAACAACAAAATGATAAGAATAGTTGAACCATTCAATGTGATAATATATGTCACAATCATTTGTAGAAGAAAAAAAATTAAAGAACATAAGGTCTAAACGAATTTATAAAGACCAAACAAATTATTTATATAAACCATAATGCATATCCTCAAATATCAACATATGGCTGTTAAAAATAAATAAATAAATAGTAAAGTCCAAAACTCAAAATAATACATTTATTTATATAATTTTCACATGTCTTGAAAATGTGGTATCAGAGCATGGTTAAAATTATATTAATTTTGCATGATTCATACTTGAAAATAAGTGCATAATTCTTTGTTTTTGAATTTATTGAAAAAATGAAAATAAAAAAATAATACTCTTTAAATTTCTTTTAAAAATGAAAGACTATCACATTCTAGTGCTACAATTCAATTTTCTTAAAAAACGGATGACAAATCACTGTATTCTATTTTTTCTTAAAAGTGACAAATAATAAAACACATGATGATTTACAGTTATGCATAAGCAAAAAAAATATTTTATCCTTTTAAAAAATATATATATATACTTGGCACGACTTTACTTTTTGGGGTTATTTTTGTAATTAGAGGGGATTGACAAGGGTGTTGTTGTAAATTCATTTTTTTTGCACTCAAAATGTCCTCTAAAGTTAAACCACTAAGAAAAGTCTTTAACCACTAGATGATTTCAAGAAATTACACTTCACAATAATTTTTTCCTTTCAAATCAAAAATACTGTCAAAGAAAACATTTATTTATATCCACTTCAATACTCTATTCACTCTCTTTCTTTCAATCTTTTGATCTTTCATTGTTGTTTATTCTTCCACTAGTGAATTAGTTCGTGCTTAGCGCGATTATAAAAATCTTATTGAATTTTCTTAATATTTCCTTAATGCTCGAATATCAAGACTATTAAAACTTTTTTTAGTCTTGAAATTTTGAACACATTGTTTCTTAAGCTTTAAGCTATGCATTATTGTTTTTTATTTTTTTTTAATTTTAATCATCTAGAAATACTTGAATTATATATAATAATAATCTATATAAATGAAACAGTAATTTATATTTTCTTTCAAAATAAGAATGTAATGTTTTTATATTGAGATGTGTACAAATTTAAACTTAATTTTACTTCGTTTATTAAACAAAGAAACACATAGATATATGTATCTATAGGATCATTGAACATCATAGATTTTCTATTTCTTGAGAAGATGGCTTTTTACATCCTTGGTCATACCAAAGAAATAATTCAAGAAAGTAAAGGATTTTGGGGTATTTTCAGTTTTCTTCTCATATACAAGTGTAATTATAAGCCAATATTCAAAGAATATAATAATAATGAAGGAATTATATAACTTTAAAAGATTTCCTCCAATCACTTTCCAAGTGATTGGTTTCTTCTGAGGATTGATGGCTTCAGTACTGTCATAGAAATCATTTCTTTCCCATCTATTCATTAAAAAAAATTAATTAAGTATATATCTAACTTTTTCTCTAACTTTCAAGAACTACACTTTATGTATTTATTTATTTTTTAAAAAGACTTTAAAAGTGTTCATCAACAACTGTTACTGCAGAAATAATAAGTGAATCCTAAAGAATATCAAAGCTATATTAACAATTCATAAAATATAAAATCATTACTCATTTCTTTTTTAAAAAAAATCTATAAATTCAATGCTCATTAGAGAAAAAAAAGGAGAGAATTCAAAATACAATTGAAATTCTCAAGCTTCAATCCTTTTTTAGTCAACTTAAGAATTTATAATTTACGTATTTCTTTTAATTGAAAATACGGAAATTTAATTGGTAGAGCTTATTGTAAAATAACATGTTATTATTATTGTTGATATATTTTTAACTTTAACCGCCAACATCTAAGCAACAAAAATATGCTTATATTATTTAGAATAATACAAGATAAAGGAGTGAGAAAACACATTATTATAATAAATATAGTAAATAATTAACACCAAAAACTCAATAGTATCTGATTTTTTTCAAGAAAGTTCATAAACATTTAGAAGAAGAGGAGAGTAACAATGTTACTGTAACATAAATAAAAAATCATATCAATACACTAAAAATAATAAATAACTTACCAAAAAAAATAAGATAAAATTATGTCCACCTATGATTCCATTTGCTAGTCATCTATTTTCAATTTGCAAAACAACACAAACATATATCACAAGTAACAATATAATATTATATAAATATTTTTAAAATAAAATAAAAATAAAGAATTCAATGGGATTAGTCACCAGACAAAAACACAAACATATATCACAAGTAATAATAGTATAATATTATATAAATATTTTAAAAATAAAAAGAAAATAAAAATAAAAATTCAAAGGGATTAACCTGACATCAAAGGAATTTATCATATGATGGATTGAAGTGAATTTTGGGTGCTCTATATATATACACACTTGCTCTAAGATACTCTAAGTAATAGTAATTAATACTAATAGGTAAAGATAAAAACGGTTACATTTAAGAGCATTCATTTCTTTGTTGCATACCGTTTAGAAAATGTTTCTTCTTCTGATTAGTTGGTTAGAGGCTTTTGAAATTTTCATCATGATTAAGAGCATTAAAGAAATGCATTTTAGTGGGTAAATTAATTGTCTTTTGGATTTCTTTGACCCATAAATACATACAGTTACAACTGAAAAGTATATGATTAAATTTGTGCAGCTACAACTTTTAAAAGTGAAAAAGTACGTGTGCTTATTTAATTATTTTCTTGGTGAGTAAATTATTTAATTGTTTTTATTTTCTTAGTGAATAAATTATTGTATTTATATGAAAAAAAAATGGCTAAAAATGAGGAAAAGGATAAATATGAATGGAGGCCATAGAGAGGTGCCACATCACCTTCTCTATGTTTCTCCTTTATATATATATATATATATATATATATATATATTCTTCATTTTCAACATCCCACTATTTTCGTACATTTATTTATATAATTTTCACATGTCTTAAAAATGTGGTATCAGAGCATAGTTAAAATTGTTTTAATTTCGCATGATTCATAATTGAAAATATGTGCATGATTCTTTGTTTTCGTATTTATCAAAAAAATTGAAAATGAAAAAATAGTACTCTTTAAATTTCTTTAAAGAATAAAACACTGTCACATCACTGTATCCTAATCTTTTTCATAAAAGTGACAAACATTAAAGAACATGATGACTTATAGTACTGCATAAACTAAAAAAAATTATCCTTTTAATAAAATAATAAATATATTTGGCACGACTATTTTGGTACGAATTTGGCACGACTCTACTTTTTGGGATTATTTTCATAATTAGAGGGGGTTGACAAGGGTGTTGCTGTAAATTCCTTTTTTTGCACCCAGAATGTCCTCTAAAGTTAAACCACTAAGAAAAGTCTTAAACACTAGATGGTTTCAAGAAATTACACTGCCCAATAATTTTTTGCTTTCAAATCAAAAACACTGCCAAAGAAAAAAATTTATTTACATCCACTCCAATACTCTATTCACTCTCTTTCTTCCAACCTTTTGATCTTTCATTGTTGTTTTTCTTCCATTCTTCTTCCTTTTCAACATTCCACTATTTTCGTTCATAAATTTCATCTCATGGAAAAGCACGTCTATGTTGTTTTTAAGGGGGAAAAATAAGGTATATTCATTAAATTTCAAAAACATTCTTTAACTTAATATTTATTAATTTATTGATTAATTAATACATCTACAAAATAATAGTATTTTACAATTTCAATAATATAAATTTAGAGAGATACTACTGTAATTATATTTCACGTTGAGGATAGTACTACTAGTTTTCATGAAATTCAAACATTTAATGAATCCATTATTTTTTAGTTAAATTTATTCTTTTTATGATATTTTTTTAAGGGTATTAATTGTAGGGATAAAATGAAAAAAATTAATTAAATTTATCTTAATTTAATAAATAAATAAGTAATTTAATATATATACATATACACACACATATATATATATATACATATATGTATGTATACATATATACACTAGGTAATTTGCCAGCGCTTCGCGCGGTCATAAATAATAATTGCGTTGAACTTGCAAATAATCATTTACTAATATCCATACATTAAAAATAATAGAAAAAATAGGTTCTTAAAAAATATTAGCAATATTCCAACATGAATTTGATTATTTGTCATTATCACATAACTCAAGAACCTCTATTGAATGAATTATTGAGAAAGTAATAAATCATTGGTTCTTTAATCAACATTAAAAGGAAAATAAAAAAGAAAATAAGAATATATATACAAAGGCATTTTGTAAGAAAAAGAACACATTTAAGTTGCTTAGATTATACAATTGTGATATGTCTCACGGAAAAATTCAAAAATTTGTTAACATATTCAAAAAAAAGAAATTACTCTTGAACATGAAAGCAATTATAACTTTTGAACTTGCATAATGAATTTCTTCAATTGATAAGTGAGAAACTTCATATCTATGTAAAAATAGATAATATGTAAGCTTATGCATATTACTTTTAAGTTATAGAATTTTATGTAGAATATCAAAACATGATTTCTTGGAACTGAGTACAATAATTATTTTCTACACAATGAATATATGTATTATATGTGTGTATGTTCAATATAACTGGAGACATTAACTTTGCAGAAACATAAACAACAGAGTTTAAAACATGTAATCAAAAACAAAATTTAATATCATAAGCATAAATTAATGACTGTAAAAAAAATACCAGAATATGTAAAATTAGAATGAAATAGAAAGGAAAAAACCAAGTCCACTGAATGCACAGTGTCCCCTTAAGAAAATTATTTCCCTCTAATACCTGAGGTTTAAAGAATTAAATCCTTTCAGGATGGACCGATTTTATTCACCAACGTATTGATACAAAAACAATGGTGTCAATAAGCCACTCAACAGGAGCAAAGTACACAAATATTTAATTGTTCAGTAGAAGAAGAAGTTCAAAATTTTCGTTGCTTTAAAATGAGAGGAAATCCCTCTATTTATAGACAACAAAGGGTAGTGTGAACAAATGCTTATTGTGCATTATCGGAAAGGTCACATCTTTGGAAAAGTCACAAACCATTCGGAAAGGTCACAACCTTGCATAAGCGTCACAACTTTTCATAAAAGTCGCAACTCATCATAAAAGTCACAACTTTTCATGAAAGGGGAAGACTAGTTTTGAAAATAAATAAATCAAAAGGGAATCTTGGTTTGTGGTAGCGCTACGTAGACGGGCCTAGGGTTCTCTTATATATATATATATATATATATATATATATATATATACATATAAAAATATCTAATATGGGATGGAGAAAGTATTGAATTGCCACGTTGAGGATAGTACTACTAGCTTTCATGAAATTCAAATATTTAATGAATCCATTATTTTTTAGTTAAATTAACTATTTTTATAATATTTTCTTAATAGTATTATTTGTAGGGATAAAATGAAAAAACAAACAATTAATTTTATCTTAATTTAATTAATAAACAAGTAATTTAAAATATATATATGTAACGACCTGATTCCGTCGTTAGGAAAAAATCAATGGGTAAAGAATTGGGGTCGGAAAACTTTTTGGTAGTAACTGGAAATTTCCTAACCTAGTTCAGATTTGGACAAAATCGAAGTCAATGAGGTCTAGGAAAATCTGGTAACGAATGAGAGATCTAATTATGAATTTGATCACATGAGTAGATAGCTAAGACGTTAAGGAACCCGTACGACTTTACGGAATCGAATTCAGGCAGAACTCCCGAAACTAATCTTAGCGTGAACATATATTTTTTGAGTGTCATAGGTTGAAGGTGTGTTGTGAAATGGGGGTTTGGGACTATAATTCCAACGTTCTGTCTCCGCACAAGCTGCTAGAGCGGGATTAGTGCCGCCAAGGCGGGGACGTTGTAGCGGGATGAGGTCCGCTGTGGCGGGACAGTCGCGACTTAAGTCAGAAATAAACCCCAAAAACGCCATTATTCTGCAAGTTTCGACTTTGAGAGCTAAGGAACGAACCCATATGTTTTCTTGACACCTTTTCACCATTCTTAAGGCTAAAGGTAAGGTTTTCACTCCCCAAATTTATTTTTCGATCCGTAGAACTTAGTTTCTTGGGTAATTATCGATGGGGGAGGGTTTTGATCTGAGATTTATGGTGGAAGAAACCCTAAACTGGGTATGAAGATCAAGGGTTTGGCCTAAGGTTGATGATTTCGATTATAATCCGGGTAATTAGGCTTCGTTTACTGATCCTTGCGTTATATTGATTGTTTGTAGACCAAGAACAAGCGGAAAGAATCCGGAAGGGGAAGAATCAAGTTTCTTAGGGGATTCAAGTTTTGTTCGAGGTAGGTGATGGTTGTGATTTCATGTTTGTGTGATGTGTGTTAGTAATTGCTTCATTGTAATGCATGTATGTATGCGAATATTGCACTATTGATCACACCTATTGTAAATGAGTATGAACGAATGATTGTATGTCATGAATCAACACTTGATTGTATGATTATGAGAATGTACATTGTGATTGTTATTGTGGCTTGATGAATGGAACGGGTGTCACGTTCCCACACACTAACTGGGATCGAATGTCATGTACCGACATATATATTGGATCGGATGTCACGTACCGACATACAAATTGAAACGGGTGTCACGATCTGACACACTAACTTGGAACGGGTGCCACGATCCGATACACTAACAGTTTGGGTATGGGTTCCATGAGAGGACCGTTGAATTGGGTTCCATGAGAGGACCATTGACTTGTTGTATATATGTGTATTATTGAAGAATGTGGAATTGTACATTGATCCTGATAACGATGACTGATATTGTATATATTCGATATATTCCTGTTTATTGTGCTGTGATTAATTGCTTATATTGCACTTATTGGGATAGTCGTGTGATCCTACCAGTACACAGAGGTTGTGTACTGATACTGCACTTGCTTGTTCTTTGTTGAGTACAGGGCATTTTCAGGCGGCTATTGATAGACCTCAGCTAGGTGACTATTGAGCGTGATCGGATTCAAGGGTGAGCTAGGTCTTTCAGGCTGCCATGGATCTATCTTGTTTAAGTCCACTCTTTTCGGACTTAGACTATTTGTTTAAGGTGTTTATTTAGTTTCAGGGTTGTACCCCTTGTTCTTAGACTTGTCGTTAGTAGAGTTTTAGTACAATGAATTTTAGGTTCTAGGGGTATTTCTGCATTAGTTGTTAGATGTTAGTTGAACTTTCGGAGTTTATGGGGACTCCGTATTAATTATATAGTTATTTAAACCTGCTTCCGTAGTTTTAAATGTGTAGTACTTGGGTTAAGTTGATTAGTTGGGTTGTTGTTTTGGTTCTCCCGTCGGAGGGTTAGTGTGGGTGTCAATCACGACGGTCTGAGTCGTGACAATATATATACGGGATGAAGAAAGTATTGAATTGCGACGTAAAAGAATTTTGGGATCAAACTCCTTAGATAGTCATCCATATTTGGAAATTAGCCTTGTAATATCACTTTTTTTTCTTTTAGGACCACAATATTACCAAGTTATTCCTATTTTCCTCAAAATATAAACATCTCTCCTAATGAAATGTCATGCCACATTATTATTAGTTTTAATTTTAAAAAAAATAATACAATAAAAACATTTACCACACTCTAGAATTTTATAAAAAGTAATAAAATTTAAAATTTAAAATTAACTAATATTTATTATTTATATCTAAATATTTTTAAAAGGGAAAGGCTAAAATATGTCATCGAACTTTCAGAAAAGGCTCATCTATGCCATCCGTTAAAAGTTTGACCAATCTATGTCATTATTGTTAGGAAAAGGCTCATCCATGCCTCTTTTTTTAACTCCGATTTTGCAAAACCATTTTTTACCTCCCAAACAACTTTTAACACTTTTCACTTGAAGTTTTTGGATCAAATGTACTATTTTTGCTTCTTCTTCCTTAAGAATATCAAGAACACATAAAGAACATTAATAATTCCAAAATTTCAACCTTCTTTAATTCTTTATGAAATCACCTCAAATTTCAAGAATAGTTTCCCTCCGAGCAAGATACCAAAACTCAATATCTTTTGAGCTCGAATTGTACCTAACTCAACAAAACCACTTAAAATTTCTTCTTAGTTTCAAATCTTCAACATTCTTTAATTGTAGAATTTTCTCAACAACTTCAAGTCATTTGAAATTTTGAACATAAATTCAAAAAATACTAGGGAACAAAGATCTAATGTCAAAAACAACTACAAAAACACGAATAAAAGCAAATTTTAGAAACTTTGGGACTGATTTTCATTTTTTTGGAATATTTTTTTAAACTCTAAAAATAATTTTAGAATTTTGATTTTTTTAAAAAAATAAATTAATTATGTAGCCGAATTTTGAGATGATTTCGTGAAGAATTAAAGATGTTGAAAATTTGGGAGTTGTCTATGTTCTTCATGTGTTCTTAAAGAAGAAGAAGCAAAAAAAGTACATTTGATCCAAAAACTTATATTGAAAAGTGTTAAACTGTGTTTGGGGTGTAAAAACTGGTTTTGCAAAACTGGAGTTAAAAAATGGCATGGATGAGCCTTTTCTTTAACAACAATAGCATAAATAAGCCAAACTTTTAACGGATGAATAAATGAGCCTTTTCTGAAAATTTGATGGCATATTTGAGCATTTTCCCTTTTAAAAAATTAATTATAAAAAATTTATTATCTTATTTAATTGAGTATATTAATTTAATATTATTAGTATATATATATATATATATATATATATATATAT
>JAJONR010013505.1:0-10090 GCA_029582245.1 Solanum etuberosum
AAAAGGAACTTACGATAACTTTCGCCAACTTTTATTTTGCAACTTACCTAACTTAAAAACTTTAGATACAACCCTTGAACACTTAAAATATGACATACGACATCATTCTTAATTCATTACTCACCCTCTTTGTTTTTCCAAGAAGGTACGAGTTAAATTAGTGTTTCGAAAAGTTGGGGTGTTACACATTTACTGCTGGAACTAACTCAAGAGTTGGGGTTTTGGAGGTTGAATCCTTAACCTGTACTAGATGATAGAGATAACCCTTAGAGATCATCTTTCTGGCCTTAAGGTAAGAAATGAATCGACCCATAGGCGCTAAGATACTACTCTTCCATTCTAAGTTTGGTTCGTCTGGAAACTGAAAATGAACAATCCTAGTTCTATAATCGACTGAGGCATAACAGGAATGTAACCAATCCATGCCTAGAATGATATCGAAGTCTACCATTTCTAACTCTACAAGATCTGCTGAGGTGACTTTCTGATAGACTGTGACAGGGCAATTTATGTATACCCATCTAGCTATAACTGGGTCACCAACTGGAGTAGAGACAGAGAAGGGTTCTGAGAGAGTTTCTGGACTAACATCGAATTTGACTGCTATATAAGGAGTTACAAAGAAAAGAGTAGCCCCTGGATGTAACAAAGCATAAACATCTAAGTTAAAAACTCATAACGTACTAGTGACCACATCAGGAGAATCTTCCTGATCCTGGTGAGCCTGAAGAGCATATAACCTGTTTTGATGCTAACCACCACCTGTACCAGATGAGTTACCCTGCTGAGTCGGGTGACCTGCTGGTGCTGCTGAAGTTGTGGATTGAGCTCTACCATTATTACCTCCTTGACCCTACTTAGAAGAAGGACGATCTCTCAACTTGTGACCAGTCTGACCACACCCAAAACAACCTTTCTTTCCTGCAAGACACTCGCCCGGATGGTTCTGACCACACTTAGGACAAGTTGGGTAGGTTCTGACCACACTTAGGACAAGTTGGGTAGGTTCTGGTACCTAAAATACTCCCCTGAGACTTAGAGACAGATGCCCTACCTTTCTGATCCTGTCGGAACCTGGAGGATGAACACTAGCTGACGAAGGTGCCAGAGTTGAGGATTTCTGTTGAAACTGAGAGCGATTTCCACTACTCGATTTCTGTTGAGAGTACTCATAGTTACCTGTTGTAGGTTTCTTATTCTCCTTAGCCTGTTCCTTAAGCTTATCTCCCTCAACCTGCTGAGCATTAGTCATGAGCCTAGAGATGTTCATATTTTCCAGCAACATAGCATTTCTGCACTTTTTTTTCACTATGCCTGACATCCATACATAAACTTATTCATTTGAGCCCTGAAATCGGCAACCATGTGAGGAGCATACCTGGAGAGTTGGGTGAACTTCAATCCATACTCTTGGACTGTCATGTTACCTTGCCTCAAATTCATGAACTCCTGAGCTCTTGCCTCCCTCAACTCTCTTGGGAAGAACCTGTCTAGAAAAGTCTCACTAAAGCATTACCAAGTGATAGGAGCTGCATCTGTACCCCTGTTCTCTTTCCATTGAGTATACCAGAGATGAGCTACATCCTTAAGCTGATAAGATGCCAACTCAACCCTATCATTACCAGTTACTTGCAACTCAACCCTATCATTACCAGTTACTTGCATCACTTCAAAGATCTTCTTCACCTCATCTATGAAGTTTTGGGGATCCTCACCAATCTACGATCCTAAGAACTCAGGCGGATTCATCCTAACAAAATCATGAACTCTAGCTGCAGCTGACCCAACATTAGCATTTGCAGGAGCTGGAACTTGCTGGTTATTCTGATTAGTCACACTCTGAGCGAAAAGTTGGATAGCGTTCAGGAAACTCTGTATTCAAAACTTCTTGATTTGGGACAAGAGGATCTGCGTTAGCATTCCTTACGTTAGCTCTACAATGAGGCATCATCTGAAATACATAACGATGAGTTAGAGAGAGATCATACCAACGCATGATAAGAATAGCAAGAAAGTGAGGCTTTCCTAAAACACTTTGTAGCTTCCCCCTCATTAGATATGGTGCACTTCACACCCATAAAAAGGACTCAACTTAGTGCAGCTTTTCAGACATCCTAGGACACTAAAACCTAATGCTCTGATACAAAGTTTGTCACGCCCTGAGGCTACCCCTGGACATAAAAACGGGACCTAGGATCACGAGTGACCCCAAGCTAACCCTGAGCTGGCATATCATAAGCATACTAAAAGATTTCTGGTAAAAATATACTATGCGGAAGCTAAATCATGAAATAATAGGGAATACACATTCTAAGTCTGAATATATAAAGAAACTATGAGTTTTAATAAACAACTGAAGTATCAAACTCAAATCTAAAGCTGAATCTAACTATGTCTGAAAAAACCTCTAACTGACAAGAGATGTTGAGACATGTCCCCAGCTAACTCTAGCAAAACTGAAACTAAAAGACTATAGATGGAAAAGGTAACATGTCAATCATCCTCGGAGAATGAGGACTCACCACTGATGCTGCTGAACTGGTGATCGGGGACCGATCTATGCGTGATCTGAGTGCTGAGGGCCTGAACCTACATCACGAGAAGATGTAGCACAGAGTATGCATCAGTACTTGAAAGGTACTGAGCATGCAGGATAGAATAAAGCTGAAGAAAACATATAACTCAACAAGCAATAAAGCAAGGATATAATCTGAACATGATAGAAATACTAAGTATTGAGCTAACTTAATGCAATGACCAAGTACATGACATGCTGAGACTGAATATTGAACTGTAACTGATAACCTGGTCAATACACTAGAATATGACTGTGGGAGCAACTAATAACCGACATAAAACTACGTGAGCTAAGCGCGGAGTCCGATATATACGCCCCATCGAGAGGACCCAATATAACTTATCAAGGGTATAGAGGCATGATTGTTCGATGTATACGCCCCATCGATAGGACCCAATATACCTTGCCAGGGGTATAAATACATGAATGGCGTGATCACTAAGGTTGATGCCCACATAAGGGACTTGACCTACGGGGACACGTAGTTCTGGGACTATGAGGGTGACTGACCCTAGTCCAACTCGGTATAAAGTCTACTCCCAACTGATTATGTAAATAACACATTATGACTAAATTTATGTAATACTAGATAGATCAAAATACTGACATGCTAACTGAGAATGCAACAATTATATACTGATAATGAAACATTCCTAACTGGAGAATGTATATTTGTTTATCTGACCTAGCTAGTGTAATTCATGAACTAAACGAATCTACACAACTAGGGTTCTGAGTTTCATGCAAAGAACTAAGCAACGATGTCACGAAAACATGATAATCTGATTAAGAACACTATAACAGCTAAATCACAACAATTATCTAAAGTTCTAGAAACCCTAGGTCTAAACATGATGTTGAGAATCAGGAATCTGACTTAATTCTAGGGACCTAATGGGTGAAAGGAACCCACTAGTGAAATCCCACATACCTGGTGGCGAATTCCAAGGAGAAATCTTTTGATTTTGGGGCTGGAACTGATGAAGACTCGTTGCGTTCTTCAACTAGGGCTGCTCGACTTTCTCCTCTAATTTGTTCTAAGTTTTCTAAATTTTGATGAATGATTTGCTTAGGGTAGATTCTAATTAAGTTGCTAGGCTTAAATTGACCAAAACTACGTAGTTTAGGGGTAAAATGACGTAGTTTAGGGGTCCAACGCATAGGGAAAAGACCATACTACCCCTGACTTAGCTGCTGTCAGGGCCAACCGACAGAACCGACCGACGGTCTGTGGACTGACCCACGGTCCGTGCTGATCATCCGTCGATGGGTTTCTAGGGCTCGGACCTGAAAGCCACGATCCACGGACCTGGACCACGGCCTGTGGTCTGACCTACGGTCCGTAGGTCCTGGTCTGGGGTCATGCCTTAGCTTAATTTTCTGAGGTTCTAGGACTAGAAATCTGGGGTTCGACCTACGGCCCTGGACCACAGACCGTGGTCTGACCTACGGTCCGTAGGTCTTGGCGTGGGTCTACAGTTAGCCAAATTTCCTGGACTTTCTGGGGACTAGCTGCAGGTGGCCATCCATGGACCCCACCTACGGTCCGTGGGTCACTCTACGGTCTGTAGGTGGTGCCCGTCTGTGGCACTTGCACCTTCCGAAATCTGTGTTCTGGTCTGTCTCGGATACAGGGTGTTACAATATGGGAGCCTTTTGTTGATTTTTTGAGTTTGGATGTCTTTCCATGGTGATATTGTTGATAGATAATATGGGGTTGTTGGAGGTTCTTTTTTTGGCCCTCGAGTTTACTATCTGGCTGGGCGATGGTCTTATTGGTGAACCTGGGTACTTTTGCTAGTTGGGCTATTGCCCCAAGGAGTTACTGTCTTGCAAGGCTTCCCTAAGGTTTACCCTTGCTAGCCACGTTGGTGCCCGTGGGAGTCTACTAGGTGGTTGGGTGTGCCAATTATTGGGTGCTGATGTTTCGAGGTTGTTACTTGGGGCTCGAGTCCTTGCTTCTTCTTCTTGGTTCTAGATTAACTTTACTTCGCTCTTGTTGTTTATCTATTATTTGTACCTGCCTTATGAGTATCCATTCTAATTTTTATTTCAACTTGAGCATGAGTGTACCGTCTGGGCTGATAAGGGTCCAGTTAGGTTTATTTTAGCTGTACTTAATCCTTATTTTTGGTACGCTCGTGTGCTTTCCATTAAATTACTCTTTAACCTATGTTTGTGTCTAGATTCTATATTTTAATATTTTTTGTACCTCTCTAGCCCAGTCGGCCTATGATTCCTAGTGATTACCTTTGTTTTGGTACTCATGCTACACTTTGCATCTATTTTGTGATGCATGTCCCAATACTAGCTACCAGCGGTGACTGACCGTGCCAACAATATTTATTGGACCGGAGTCGAGGTTGAGTATTTGGCGTGCTGGACTTGCTAGTCTATTACTATTTATTGTATAACTAGTCTTTTGTATTTTTAGACAGCTTTGCTTTTGGTCCCTTTTCGGGACTTGTACTATTTCGTTTGCACAACTTTATACTTGTGACTTCCAGGTTCAGGGAGGGATCTTTCTGTACATAGTTTTTGTTTGCTTCTTCTTTTGTCTTGTTTATTGCCTTAAGTATTGTTTCAGCTTATTCCTACCCTTATACTCATTACTTATCATTTTGGGTTACAGCCTTGCTTACCTACTGGTGGATTATAGCAGGTGTGATCATAACTCGAGGAATCCGGTCATGACACGGGGTTCGAGGTCTAAGCTATGCATTCTCTAGCTCTGGACTCATCAGGTTTTACTCTTAGTAGTTTTAGCCATTTTGTGCACCCACTAGACTTATGGGGGTCTGTTCGGGTTTTTACTTAAACTTGCACATGAGTGGACCTTATAGGAATATGGGACCCATTTAGTTTTTGTTAGCTAGTTACTTAAGTTCTATTGCGTATTAAACTCGTGTACATTTCTGTTCGATTTCCAGTCTTTGTCCTTTGTTATGTTTAATTCTCTCTTTTCATTTTCCATTACTTTTCTTGCTCAGTCGCCCCATGATGCCTACTAAGTACTTGTTATTTTCCTGCTCATGCTACACTCTACATCTGTTTCATGATGCAACTCCGTGCATCAGTTATCAGAGTTGAGTTTGAGCCAGCAATCACAATATTTTGATGTGAGGCTCAGAACATGCCGTCCAGGAGCATACCTGTCTCCATCTATAATAGTTGACTAGTCTTTTGTATTTTGAAACAAGTTTGTTTATTTGTGGATCACTTTTGGGATTTGTACTCTTTTGTAGTAGCTCAATACTTGTGACTTCTAGGTTCTAGGAGAGATCTTTTGACTTATCTATATATATTTTCTGCTTCCGCTTATTTCCGCTGTTAAATCTGTTAAATTGCTAATTCTTGTTTAGTTTCTACCTTTATGCTTATTGCTTGATGTTCCAGGTTAAGGGTTGGCTTACCATAGGTGTGCGTAGTTTGTTAAGATTATAAACATATGCAATTTTTTTTAATAAGAAATAAATTTTTTTAACAAGAAATAATACTCTTTTTTTGGTATTTCTTGAATAAGGATCACTGAATCTGAGGAGTGATGCCTTTATCACATTAAGGTAAGAATCAAGTGTATGTACATCGTCAGGATCATAAGAAAACGTCAATTTTAATAAGAAATAAAAAGATTTTCATTTGTTTTTTTAACAATGAATAACTTTTTGACATTTTGAATAAGGATTACCCAACTAGAGGAGGATTACCTGCATATCTCATCAAAGTGAGAATAAGGTATGCATAGTTTGTCCAAATTGGACAGTTAAGAAAATATTTATGTAGACACATAATTTTTTACCGAACTTAAGTTTTAGACCATTTTTAGAGCTTAAATATTTTATAAAAATCTAAATTAAATATTTTGGCTGTTACCTTATTTTATTAACTTTATTTTAAAGGATTTGAAAACAACAAAAAACATAATCATATTTTTTGGTAAGTTTTTTATTTTTTTTTATTTTTTTATTTTCAATGGTTTAATAAAGAAATTTATAAAAAGATCATATTATTATTAGCTTATATTATATTATTAAATAATAATAATAATCTAAACAAAACTACCTATCCCCCCCCCCCACCTGCACGTTTCCCTCATCCCATTTTTCCTCCCTTTCACTCACCCCACAATCAAACATCACCCCCATTACCCTCATCTACCCCTCCCCCTATACCTATATACTACCATCAGCAATCCAAAACACACTCAGACGACAGCACACAAAAAAACCCCTCTGCACAACAACACAAAAACACAACACACACAGAAAACGTACAAGAAAAACCAAAAACAAAAAAAAAACGCAGCAATTAGATGGAGAAGAAAGAAAATAAAAAATGAAAATTTACGCAGCAACACAACAAAGTAGAAAAAATAAAGAAGGAGTTTGAGGTTTGTTTTCGCGGTTTCAAGCTTGCGGTTCCCGAGCCCTGTCTTTTCATGAAATAATTTTCACATGAGGTAACACTTAATTTTATTTTATTTTGTATTAGTTTTATATTATGATTATGCAAGAATTGATTACAAATTATTGAAGTTGTTCAGATTTCGTATGTATTTAACCCATTAATATTATTAATGTTATATATATTGAAATATATTTGAACATGCTATCATAAAATTCAGAGCAAAACCGGTATGACATGTGAGTATTTCTTACATGCTTACGAGTTCATTCCTCACTCTGTTTCCTTAATTAATTATCAATTTTTTTTATGTTCATGTCTTACTAACTTGAATAAATTCTTTGTGTAGTTGTGTTTAGAAAAATGTTAAGTTATTTTTATGCTATAATATGTGTGTTGCCTTGATCGTTTAGGGGCTAACAAAAATAATAATAATAAGACAATTTTAACCAGTTTACTAACTACTGTATACATGTCTAAAATGAAATATTATTATCATTATTATTTTAAGTAAAGAGATATTGATAATGTGATTTTGAAATAACAAATATTGATAAATTTTGATTGAACGATTTTAGTTCAGCACCACTTGATTCACACATAAAAAATTGACAAGCGAATTTTGGTAGGCAAATAAATATTGACATGCTTAAAAAATGATTTCAATTAAGAATGTGGTTACACATTTTTTTTGAGACACTAACAAAAAATCAAGGATGTGGTGACACACCTTGGTCAAATTATTTTTAATAGTTAACTTTCATTAAATTTATACTTAAATTTGTAGACATAGAATAGTAGGTAACGCACTCGAGAGAATAAAGCATTTATGCTTCGAAGCTATTAAATATCAAAACAAAGAATACGGTTACGCATCTAGGTTGAGACCAAAATAAAAGTTCAACAATAAAAATACAAGCGAACAATGGCCTATAAACACAATTTATCCAAAATTAATTTAAGATAGTATAAGTTTATAAAAGCGACTGTGCTAGAACCACAGGACTCGAGGGATGCCTAATACCTTCCCCTCGGTCAACAGAATTTCTTACCCGAACTTTTATTTTCGCAGACCAAAACTAAAGAGTCATTTCCTTTTGATTAGGGACTAAAAGGTGAGTTGGAACGCCATCACTCTATTCCAAGTGGTGACTCTGAAAAAATAAAAATAATCCCTAAAAATAACGTCACTTAAATTGGAAATACCCTATCCGCGTGTGAAAATAGGAGTGTGACAGATGGCGACTCCGCTTGAGAATAACCAGAATTCGAGCTTTGTTATATTGACATTAAGTTGATTTTATTATTGTATTTTTTGGATATATTGTGTATGATGGCCTAATGTGCTACTTGTTGCTCATTTATCACTTTTATATTGTTGAATTGTAATAAATTGTCTTCGCTTCCTCAACCACTCTGAGTCTTTAGTAACACTTCACACACATTCACAAGAATGCAGTTATGCATCCTACTTATATTAAGATAAACCTGGAGTGTCTTGACACCTAGTGAATGATTTTTAGTCACACATGTTAGACGAGGTTGGATCAGCATTGAAGTCAGAAAAGCGCTGCTACCGATAAATTACCCCTCCCTGTCTCGAGTTGTCCACTCGGGTAAACCAGTCTAGATACCTATCTTATTCAGGTTTGAACCTATAAAACTAGAACATAGACAGGGTTATCCCTAGAAGATTCCGCTTATTTGCATCATTTGCATGTGACTTACTGAGCCTCAAAACAAGAGTTGGGTCTGCCTAAGACAAGTATCCCTCTCTTACTTGACCACTTAGCTCATTTTATGTGCTACATAAAAATGCATTTATTTATAAAGTCTTTATAAGTTGACTTATTTTAGTGTGATTAATGTAATGAAAAAAAATAAGCTATCTTTTGATCTTATAAAAATAAAAATAAAAAAGAAGGAGAAAACACGAAAATATTTCTTCTTTTGGAAGTTATTATACATTTCTTAAAAATAAAATAACAAATTTTGCGTTACTTAATGAAAAGAATAATAATATTTTATTTAGATTTTTTATTTTGTAAAGTTTATAAAATGAAAATTCAAAAATATTTTACTTTTATAATACTTTGAAAAAATGCATTTGTCAAGTCAAATTTCAATATCTTAAAGTATTTTTTAACTATCCAAACTAGACGAACTACGCACACCTGATTCTCACCTCGATGAGATACGTAGGAAACCCTCTTCGGGTTCGGTGATCCTTATTTAAAATTTCAAAAAAAAAGTTCTTAATCCTTATTCAAAAATTAAAATAAAAAAGGGGAAAATTTTGTTTATTACTTCTAAAAAATAAGGATTTTACCCTTCTTCAAAAATAAAATAAAATAAAAGTTTTTACTTCATATATCAAAACTTCCTGAACTACGTTTAACTTGACTCTTGCTTTGACAAGATATATAGGCAGGCTTATGTTGAGATTCGGTCCAACTAAGAAAAAATCTAAAAAAGTCCTCGTCACAAAAACTGGGACAAAAAATATGACTCGGTTGGTATTAAGATACTTAGGAGTGTGCATGAGAAAAAAATAATAAAGTGTTAAGCTATTTGGCAAGACAGACCAACTTTGTTGTGACCTATAGACTTCTTTTGGTACCTCTTGATATATTTATGTAATACTTGAGAAACTGTTTTGCTTAAAGTTAAGGCGAGTAAAGCACCAGCCTTATCACTTTTCTCTTTAAAAGGAGAAGCTTTGATTACTGTACCTGCAATAGGAATATTAATTCCTTCTAGAGGAGGAGTAATAGATTCAACAACCTGATTGGAAGTAGTGTACCATTTGTTAATGATAACCTGCAAGGATTCATTCTGGTCTTCCATTTTACCAGTCATTTCAAACCATTTGAAGAATTCTATTTCACAACCGATTCTTCTCATGTCCGTCATCCAAGAATCTCTAAACGATTCCCTTTGAGAAAGAGTATAGGTAGCTATATACCATTTTCTCTTCTTTTGGTTTCCTGGGTGGATCCATTGCTTATGCAAGATATCTGGGTTTGGTTCAAAGACCTCATTTGTTTTGAGCATTCCGATCCACGCCGGTTTCTCGTTTGGTGGTTCCATTTCACTAGCTGAAGGACT
>JAJONR010013512.1:0-14172 GCA_029582245.1 Solanum etuberosum
TATATATATATATACCTGTTCAACAGTCATATAGTTTCCAATTTCTTTGTCAATTAGTTCTTTTGTGATTCCTGATTCAGGAGGTCCATACACATTAGGGTCTAGCTTGCTCTTCAATGGCCATTCCTGTATTTCGCAACGAGTTAGCGACAGATAAAATTTTATTAGTTACGAAGCAATTTGACGATGGATAATTAGTAATGAAGTTCGTAGCTAATTTTAATTTTTCTTTTTGTAGTGATTATTTACTGTAAGTGTATATATAATAGTTAAACATATGATATTTGAAATTATATAACAAAAATATTTATGTTCCCAATACTAACATTCCTTTTATTAAATCTAATATATAGTGACTTATACTATATGAGTTGATATAAATACCCGACACAAATAAGTTTTTATCGGAATAACATACCGTAACCAATCGGATACTGTATGGATTCAAACCAGCTAAGGTTTGTCGAGCAAATTCCACATCTCTAAACCAAGAAAATTTGTCCCCTGGCATAAATATTTTAAAAAAAAAACATAAAATATTAACTCGTACGAGCAATTTTTAAAAATATCATCACACTCGTATCTAATTATTGAAATATGTGGTGCATTTTTTAAAGACATGAATGACAACATTTTTGGAGAATCTAATCAAAGTGTAGATTTCTAATTTTATATGTAATATTTAGATTTCTGATTCCCCCACTCCCCACCTCCCCCCCCCCAAAAAAAAAAAAACATCTACATGATATCACATGAAAATATTGATCCAACTACAAGAAGCAAAATGCAACGACATTTTTGGAGGATCTGATCTACATATATATGTTTCTAGTATTACATATACAATTCTCAGCTATGTTCCTTGTATATATCCTTCAAAAAGTCCTAGCACTTGTGTTAAATTATTCAAATATTATGCGTTTTCAGAGAATCTGAATTTTTGAAGGATCTGGACAATGTATAGGTTTCTAGTAAAATATTTGGATTTTTTTTCTTTAAAAGTGCTAGATGCATGATATCAAATGAAAGTAAATGTTGATCCAACCACATTAAGCAAAACACACCTGTTAACATTTTTGAAAATTCCAAGCAGCATAGTTAATTTATACTAGGGTTTTTTTGGATACTTACTTTGAACCAATTGAGGGGATTCAAAGAGCAAGACATCTTTTCGAGTATCAGAAATAGCCTTAATAAGCCTTGGTACGACGTTTAAAAGGCCACTTTTTTTATCACCAAGTCCTGGTAGATCGACACCGACATTGAAAAGTGAGTCAATGGCCGTAAAATGCGGAAACCCAAGGTTGGGATCGGATACGACCGATTCCAACGCGGGCACCACCGCGTGTAGGACGGAGTAAACGGTGTTGCCGGAGAATGTTAAACTCTTCACTTCTGAAAATGCTTCATCTCTTGGTACGTACACAAAGTTACTCCTTGATTCAGATAATGGATCTACATGCATGCAAAAAAAAGTTAAAAATTACAAAATTCAATTCGAGTTTAACTTCTACGTACTAATAGTTAAAAAAAAAAAATTAGCATAAGTTTCTAATGTTACTATCTATTACTATGACATGTTAAATTACATTAATAGAGAGCCAATTTGGTTAGCTGATTACAAATTGTTGATAATTGTCAAATGTTAAAAAATAGTTTAAAGTGTAGAATTTTATTTGTTATTCAGTTATGTGTCTGGATAGAAGTGAAACAAACCTTTTAAAATAAATTAATTTTCATGTATTAAGTAATTGGTGTATTTGGTAAAGTAGTATAATTAGAAATGTTTTTCTAGTAAAATGACTTAAATGTCCTTAAATTTATTTTTTACAAAAAGAATATAACAAAAATGGTCAAGGGTGATGAATGAAAAAAATTGAAATGTAGAGGGAGTTGGTAATTTCATTTTGAAAGAATTTTTTGGTTATTAATACAAAAGGGCAAGTTGCACACATTTGGTCGATCGTCCAAAAATAAATATAATTCACACAATTAAATATATTAAAAATATATACAGTATTACATATCTAAAATGTATAATTTGGTGGAGAACTATTTATGTCAATTTTCTCATTCCAAAAACTCTTTAGGCTAAATTGTTTTCTTTAGGTCAAAGTAATAAGTTAAAACAATAAAAGCTTTCGTCAAACATAAAATGCTTATAAACTGAAATATTATAAACTAGGATTAATCAATTTATGACATTTTACTGATTTATTATAGACAATACTTGTGGTGTGTGTTTCCCAAAATGTGTAGATAAATTATAAATTCATTTTCCATATATAATCATTTGATGTCTAAAATTGATTAACTCAGCTATTCAAGATTCAAGTCATCACATAAGACGCATTTATGATGGGTGGAAAGAAGAGGGGTATTCACATTTTCAAAAATTCAAACTCGAAATGGAAATAATATACCTTTTTTACTTCTTGATCGACCAGTTCTACACCTTCTAGGATAAGGTAATTCTTTTCCACCAAGTACTGGTCTTTTAGCATCATCATTATTACTATCAGCTTCTCCAAGATCATTATAAACATCATAATCATAAATCCTCTCAAATACTTTTCTTTCTCCAACTCCATCACCTCTTAATGTCACAAGTTCTTCCTCTCTTAACCTAATTACTCCATTTGGGGTTTGAGATGGTAAATATGACTGCAAATGTTGATATAATTAAGTAAATAAAAAAATAGCGTAAACATTTTAAAGAGTACTCCGTAGCATACTTCAATATAGTATTATAATAGACAGAGGTTATGAGTTTAAATCTCACTATTGTATACCTAAAAGTGTCAAAGAAGCCAGTTAGGTTGAATTTGAATGAGTTGGCGGTTGGGGATTAATTAACCTATTCAAAGGTTATTTGAATTGAAATGAATTGAATATGCAGGATGTTAAAATCATAGGTAATATAATCCAACTCATTCAACTCTTACCACGTATATTTCCTAGTAATTTGTTTAATAACCAAACAAAAACTGATAAATTTTTTTTTTTCTTTACAATGACTGAAGCAGGTCATGTTTTCATGAGCTAATTTCATAATTCTTACTTCCACCATCTATCAAAAAGATTTTTCACAGGTCAATATCATTTTAATTCTTTTCTTTTACAAAATTTATATATCACTAGACTGTAATTTTCGAAAAAACTAACCTTATATATATAAGGTGCAAAATAATAACTTTAATTAATAGGACTACAAGCCCCACAGTTTGTCGTACTTACGTTTTTTTTTTTTACTTAATAAGTGAGCGGAGAGTATTTTTCTTCCTTTTTTTTTTTTCTTTTTATGAAAATGGACCACAATATGTTCCTAATATATATGGACCATTTCTTGGACCAGAGAAGCGCGAAAATATCATTCGTCTATTATGATAATCAATCAACTAAACATTTTTTATTCTGAACGAAGAAATCCTATCTAATATCTCCGATTATCATAACAAGAAATAATTTGATAATTTTTTTTTTTAAGTTAAATAAATAGAGGAGAAGAAATTATAGCAAACCTTATTTGTGAAGAAAATCCTTTTATCAGGATTATCAAATTTGGAATGAACCCAAGAGTTGCATGTAATTTCAACTTTGCCATGGGTAAAACCGTCAATTACTATATTCTTCACATACATTTCCTTGTGGTGCTCATTTTCTAATAAAATTGCACCAACCTCCCCAAAGTCTTCAGGAATTACAAAATCAGCCTCATAATGTGTGTCACCATCCACATCTCGTCCACGATGTACATATGCCCTAATGCTTGGCTTCTCAATTCCAGTCTCTTTAAAATTTTAAATAAAAATAATAATTAATATTAATAATATTTTAAAATTTTAAATTAAATGGAACAAAAATATAACGATATTTCTCTCTCTTTTTCATCGTACAATAAATAGGTTGGATTTTCTTCTCTACCAACTTATAATTCTTTCTTATCACTTATAATCGGTAAGTTTATCAGAAATAAAATTGATGATACAACTAAATTTTGATGAAATATTGTACAATATATTTAAAATAATTTGTAGAAAATGATACATTGCGTATAATTTAGCGATTTAGTTCTTCCATTGCTTGTTGAAAGGAAATCGAAATTAAAACAAATAAAAAAGGAACTCTTTCTGTAAGGCTAAAAAAGTCACTTACAAATTATTGTAATACCTAATATGTATTACCACCCCGAGTCCCTGAGTAGTATTAACAATAAGCTGACACTATCATGTATTGATGCATATTAAATAATAAAACTTTATCTCCTTTCAACCAAAATAAAAAATAAAATCACATGTTTTGTTTTAACTTATTGACTTTAAACTTTATATATATTGTTCGATAGTTATCTACCTTATATATATATATATATATATAAATTTTGAATCTTTTAACATCGAAAAACTAACTGCATGCATGTTGTTGTTTAATTACACATACACGTTAAATTTCGAACTTACAATTTTATAAGTGCAATGAATTTTATAATGAGAACCTTAAAAGTTGAAACCATATGTAATCCGCCTCATCAGATTCAAATTTCTTGATTTTGCGTTTAGAGACATATAAAATACTTTAATTTCAACTGGTTCAACTGAATTGGCCAATTTTTTTTTAATACGAAGCATATCATAGATATATATATATATATATATCTGAAAAATCACTAAAATTTCAATAAGCTTGAAGTTTTGATCAAATCATAATTTCAAAAATTACAACGAGTTGAGTTACATTATAAAAACTTTAAATTTGAAGGATCCGCACATGAGTGTTGTAGCATTTCTGAAGGACCCAAGCAACATAATACTACTACTCCTACTAACTAAATAAAAGTCATGAATACACAATTTTATAAATTTATTACGAGAATCTCGAAAGTTTGAATTAAACAATCACATAGAGCGAAGGATAATCAGTTTAACAATCTTCACTGAAAAATCATAATAGTTAATATAATACAATATATATTATACTTTAAATAATTTTAACGAAATTTCTCGATTCGTCACTGCTTTGACCCTGACCAATGCACATAAAAAGAGAGAGAGAACACACTTTAATTTACGAAGGAAATTAATATATGAGTGAATAAAATATACTTACTATGATCAAGCTCAGCAGCAACAATCCACAAAAGTAGTGATTTACCAAGTAAATCACCAATATCATCAAGTCCTCTTGATATATTCAAATTAACTTGTTTTTGGACAGTCACCACAGCTTTAACACTTGTGGATTTTTCAATAGAATTAAGCACAGCCTTAGTGGTATTTGCACCATTATAATTATGATGAACCCTAAAATTATTCTTTTTTTTTAGTCTAAAGTTTTTATTTAAAATATTTATGGGAAAAGAGGCTAAGAATAATGGATTAGTATTCCAAGATGGAATTAGGGTTTTTGTGGATTGTGATGATTGTTGAAGTTGAGGCTTCAACATTTTATTTTATTTTCAATTTTGATTGATATATGGTTTGGTTTGCATTTTGGTCCCTAAGGAGTTCTCTTTATATAGATGATGAAGTTTTGCTTAGGTACCTATGTGTGTGTATTGTTTTGGGCATGTAGAACTTTTTCTTGGATATTATCGAACGCTAAATCAGAATTTAAAGTTTATGAGTTATGAATTTTATATTAAATTAATCGCTCGTTTTAATTACTGAATTTCACAATTTATAGATATGTATTGATAATGGATTTTCTAATGCTGATACAAGATCTAATCAAAAGCTATTGAGTTTGTCTGAACTAATGACGGAGCCACAATGTTGTTTACAGATTCAACAGAATTCAATAATTTTGGCTCAATTTTATATTGTTGATGTATATACGTTGAAAAATAAAAACGTTATTAAAAACTTGTGACACTTAAAATTGAATAAGTACAATATATTTAAGTAATGTAAGTAAAAATATTTTGTAAATTGGCATAGGCATCCGATTGATGAGACAGAGAGCGAAAAGGAACGCTTCATCCTATAAATGTAAACAAAGGCAAATACGTATGAACTAAAAATGTGAGTCATGTTTCAATTATATGATGATATTTTATGAGTCTTGTTTCAATTATATGATGATATTTTCTTTCAACAATACTATTTTATTCATACCCATAATTTCCAAGATTTTTTGAGTACAAATGCCCATACATCAGAATAAATCAAAATAAATAGTCTTGTCAATAGTAAATTATGAAACACTTAAATAAGTTCTTGGTTAAATAGTCTTAAGTATAAAATGTCACTATTGTTTTTTCACATGTAATGAGAAGTAGGTAAAATGGAATCACCAATGATGGGACAAAGTTTTTTTTGTGTTTCATCTGGTTTTCGGAATCCACATTAAAGTTCCGAATAAAATTGGATCGTGCACAGCAAGGTCCATTCGAGAATGACGCTCACAACAGAATTTTCACTATAGGCCAAGACTCAAACCCGAGACCTCTGATATGATGGAACTAAGTTGTGAAGTAGTATAATACACATCATCATTTATCGAATAAATAAATTATAATAAATTTAAAATAGTTAAACAAATTACAGAATACACACTTCTCCAAAACCCCAAATAAAAAATTAAAGAAAAATTATAATCTTGAATATATGATATAGGTGATGATGTGATTGTAACAAAAAAATAAAATAAATCAAATACACTTGAAAAAACAATGAATGTAGGTAAAAAAAAAAAGTTTTGATACAAGGTAAAAAATGTGTATTAACTTAATTTAAATATAAGATAAAGAAAATAAGAATATCTTTTTTAAAAAAATTAATTTTTAATTAAAAAATAATATTTATACACATGGCAGGCGAGTGTGTACAAACACAACCAACTTGGGTGGTTGAAGATGTCACGTCATCACAAAAGGTGCACAAAAATATGAAAAAAATTGAGTTTAGGGAGATAATAGGACCTTAGTTAAATTTGTGTGTGTTTCTGAGATTTCGATCATGATCTAGAAAGATACTTATGCCTTATCCTTTTAAAAAATTATAACAATTTTGAACCAATTATTTTTTTTTAAAGTACGATAACATTTCGAGCAGCAATTATTGATCAAAAATATCTTTGCATAGATTTAGATCCACATGCTGAGTTTAGGTAGATATAGTAACAGATCATAAAGATTTTATTTTATTTTTGTAATATTTTACATGTGACATATTATTTTGATTTGAATTTATGACAAAGACATTTTTGGCTATGTTCTTAAAGGCCAAGAATAAATTTGGTGGATTTCTAGAGGTTGCTTTATGGAATTGGGACCAGTTAGAAAAATGACATACTTAGTACTAAACGTTTATTTCATTCTATAATTGATAATAGGGATAAGATACGAGTATCCTAGATTATGATCGAAATTTCAAAGACACATCTAAACTTAACTAGAATTCTATTACCCTACTAAACTAATTTAAAATGAAATAAATACACCATAAACGCTGACATGGCATAGAGAGTGTGCACACTCTCTTGAAAGCAAGTGATAAGTGCACAAATTGAACACATGTCATATTTTTATTGATAACTTTATAATTAGTTAGTACACATATTTATTGATATTAAAACTTATATATATTTAATTATTTTTATTTCTTTTCACTTTAGACTTATTTTTTTAATTAATTTATTATCTTTTCACTTTTAATTATTTTTTAAAAATTATGTGTATTTTTTTAAAAATAAATAATTTAAAAGTGTCCTTTAATTTTTTTATGTTTTATTTGATTTTCTTCATCCATTCAAAATTAACTTATTTTAAATACAAGACATTTGGAATTGAATTTGAAATCAAATCAAAACGAAAGACAAATAAAATAAAATCAATAGAAAAATAAAAGAGAAAAAACAATGAATGTAGGTAAAAAAAAAGTTTTGATACAAGGTAAAAAATGTGTATTAACTTAATTTAAAACAAGATAAAGAAAATAAGAATTTTTTTAAAAAAATTAATTTTTAATTAAAATAATAATAATTTACACACGTGGCGGGCGAGTGTGTACAAACACAACCAACTTGGGTGGTTGAAGGTGCCACGTCAGCACAAAAGGTGCACAAAAATATGAAAAAAATGAGTTCAGGGAGGTAATATGACCTTAGTTAAGTTTAGGTGTGTCTCTGAGATTTCGATTATAATCTAGGGGGTACTTATGCCTTATCCCTTGATAATAGGAACGAAAGTTTATTTCTTAACTGAGTCAGGATTTCGATTTGGAATATCCCAGCCCCTCGAGGGCCTTGTCATATACCTATGATATTGGGGTTACCCAACAAATATGTGGTGGTGTCTGGTCCACCAGAGCTCTAATCAACCGAGTCAACTTTATATATATATAATAATTATGGATTCAAGATTTAAAATTTGTGGATTTTAACTTCCAACAATAATTCCAAATTAATATAATAAGTAATTTCATAGTAATAAAATATCAGATTAGAGTAAACGCTATTGAATTCACTTAAACCCGTAAATAGTATAATAAATTCACCTTTATTTGACATCCATTTTTTTTTCAAATCTTTTTGTTGGAGTATATGTTGGTAGGATTTTGATATTTGATAGTTTATTGATTTGTGTTTAATTAGGTTTTATATTCAAAGTTGTGTAGGAATAGATTTTCTAATTCTGAATTAAATTTGATTTTCTAATATTAAAAATAGGGGTATTGTTGTTACTACATAAGGGTAGATTCGCCTCTGATGATAGATACTATATTAAATTTACGTATCAATAGTATAAAGATCGATTTTGTTGGTAAGAATAAAACAATTTTGTTCATTGAAATCCCATTTTCTATAAGTGAATGCGTGCATATTTATTTATCATTAAATAGCTCTATCTATTCCTAATAATTTGAATTAATTCTCTTTGTCTTTCTTTATATAATTTACTGATAAAATAATTAATATGATAAAAACGAATATAAAAATTATAAAGAAAATTTATTACAATTTCACTATAAATTGAAATATAGTGTTTAGTAAGTACTTTCTTTTACTCAAAAAGTACCTATTAATATTTCAAAAAAATCCTTTGTGGAGGGGAAAGTATATTTAGGGTTGATGTATAATCTGACTTGTTAAAATATATTGATAATAGGGAGAAGGCACAAGTACCCTCCTAGATTATGACCGAAATTCCAGAGACACACTTTCACTAAACTAAGGTCCTATTACCTCCCTGAACTCATTTTATATATAATATTGTACACCTTTTGGCTTATGTGGCACACCCCGTGACTTCACACAGTTGAGGCGCGTGAGAGGTATTTGGATGCCACGTAAGCCAAAAAGGTGTACAAAATTACAAAAAAAAAATGAGTTCAGGGGGGTAATAGGACCTTAGTTTAGTTAAGATGTGTCTCTGGATTTGGGTCATAGTCTAGGGAGGTACTTCTACCTTTTCCCTTGATAATATAAAAAAAAAAAATTACGTTGTCTAATGAATATTATCTTGACACGTGACATTTGGAATTACGTATATATAATAATGAGATTTTTGACTATATGTTAAGCAGGGGTGTACATAGTAAACTTTTGTAGATTTCACAATTTATCTCGAAATTAAAATATTTTATGTCATCAATTATACGATGATAATATAAAAGAATATAGATTGTTGATTGTAATATTGATCTATATAAATCCTTTATTCAACTAATTTTGCACAAGTATCTTAGAAGTGTCTCCTTTCTTTCCCTCTTAGAGACTTTCTATGATATTTATACAGTGTCAAGTGATATTTTTATTATAAAAACTAATTTAGTTACTATCGTGATATTAAGATATATAAAATTAAGTAATTCTTTTGTCAAATAAGATTTTGAGTTTAATTCAGTCTAACTTAAATGGAAGAAAATTATTCAACTCATATAAGGAGAGATCTTTTTACGAACTGAAGCGTATACATTCATGGACCGAAGATATTTCCACCTCTATCTCACCAGGCCACCCTCTCAATCAGTCTGAAGGCTCACATCGAATGAGTCTGACTTTAACACTATGTCAAATTAGATTTTGAGTCATATAAGGATTTCATAAATCTCATCCCTGTCTTATATATGCTATATTTCTCTTCAACATTTTTCATTATAAAATATAATCTAATTATTTTAATGTTGTAAATAAAAAACCAGTATTTCTATATATCCAGGCATGATGGAAGTGAAACCCACACAAAAACCAAAGCCTAAGATTTTGGGGTACCAACTATATGTAGATGTGACTAGACTTTGTAGACTCTAATCAAATCATTTTTGGTTTCAATTTTATTTTATTTTTAAAAATAATAAATCCATATATTGACAAATTATTAAGCTGTCAATTTTAAAAGGTATAATATATAAATATGTTCTTTAATTTAATTTTATCTGACATTTATGGCCTTCAATTTTGAATGTGTATACATATAGACACTTAAATTTGTATAAACTTGAACGAGTAGGCGCATGCGTCTGACATGACATAATACATATAGGACACAAATTGTCATATAGGACGCATGCTTGTCGATTTGTTCAATTTTATGCAAGTTAAAATGTCTACACGTGCACAATCAAAATAAAAAAAATATAAATATCAGTTGAAGGTAAATTAAAGAACACAATTATGTATTATATCATATTAAAAATGGAAAAGGGCCAAAAATACCCCTGAACTACAGGAAAATGTCTAAAAATACCATTCATCCATCTTTTGGTCTAAAAATACCCTTCTACTCATCTTTTTGGTCTAAAATTACCCTTTCATCCACCTTTTTGGCTCACTTGTACTCTTGCAACTAACAACCCTCTCTTTTTTTAAATACTTATTATGTGACATTTTCTTATTGAATGAAGCAAAAATCCACCTCTATTAATTTTTTCCCATAATTTATCCAAATCAAAACAATATATCTTTTCAAGATCCAAAAAATATATTTTTTTAAATCTAGTAGTTTCTATTTTCTATAGCTTTTTTCAAAAATAAATAAATTGTTTTAGATAATTAAAATATTTTAAAAATATATTAGTCATGTCACAATTATAGGGACATATCATATTATCATAAATCCTAAACAAAGTCTATCTTACTTTTTTTTTTTTTTAAATGATCATTTTTTTTTTGACTAATAATCTCTGTAACAACTCATTGAAAAGAAGAAAAAAAATATAGATGTTGTAGGTCGTAGCCCGTAGGAAAAATAAAAATAGGAAAAGAGAAAAAATATAATATATTATGGATAAGATAATATTATTATGATCATAATATTATTAATTTATTTATGATATATTAATTATTTATATCGTATTTAAAATTTTAATGTAATTGATTAAATCTTAGCTGTTAATTTTTTCTTATGCCATGTGTCTTCAATTCAAGTAATAACTTGAGAAAAATAGAGAAAAAAATTGAGAGGAGTCGGATAAAAAAAAGCTACAACAAATATAAAAAACTATTAGATTTTTTTTATAAAAAATTAAAAATAATTGAGGTCTTGAAGAAGTATATTCTTTTTGGTTTGGATACATTATGGGGGGAAATCTAGTTGAGATGGAGATTTTGTTTCATCCAATGAGGAGAATGACACATAATAAATATATTTTTTTAAAAAGATAGATTTGTTAGTTTAAGGGTATAAGTGAACTAAAAGATGAATGGAAAAGTATTTTTAGACCAAAAAGATGAGCAGAAGGATATATTTAGACCAAAAGATGGATGGAATATTTTTAGATCTTTTCCTATAATTTAAAGATATTTTTGAGCCTTTTCCGTATTAAAAATTAATTCAGGTAATATTACATCACCACCCTGGCTCAAAGAACAATAAAAAAAAGCAAAAAAGTAAAAACTAAAAGTATATGTCTAGTAGATAAATAAATAAAAAATGTGTGGTTGAGAATACAAATATCTACTCAAATGGTCCAATATTGGGATTCCTTTTGGATAGAACATTTTGGTAAAAATTTAGCATTATTAGATATTTATATCAAATCAATTTATATGGTTAAGTTATATAATAAAGTAAAAATATTTCTTAATTAATCATTGATTAAGTAAGTGAACTCTATATTCCAACACATAACATGCATATATTAGTTTGATAGAAATTATTTAAAAATTTCGATGGATTGTCAGGTTTTATCCTCAAATTTCACATACACATTTTTACTTAAAAAATTTATCCAAATTAGTTCAAATAACTCCAAGTTTAATATTTTATCTTATTAATATCGATTTCAATAATTTTCAATTGTTAAATTCAGTTCAAGTATACAAAAATCAATAAACTGATCATCACTTTATCGTTTTTCAAGAATCAAGTTAATCAACAAAATCAAACAATATATAGTATTCTCTAATTTTCCACCTGTCACGATCCAAAAATGGAAGTGATGGCACTCGTCTTATTCCACCAAGACAAGTCAGCCTAAAACCCAAATATCACAAAATACGGAAGTAAGACAAATTAAAATCTCAAAATATCATAAGTGCGGATAACTAAGTCAACTTAATAAAATCCCAAAATATGGTTGTCACGTGTATAAGCCTCTAAATTATTAGAATTGATTAAAAAAAAACACAAGTCTCAATGTCATTATTTCTAGAATAGAACAAGATCATAAATAGGAGTAAGAAGGTCTGCTGAGATGACAAGCAGCTACCTCACAAACATCCACAAGAAGCCTCAGACAAGAAGAGAAGAGAAAGAGTATCACAAAGATCCGGGCTAGTAACCTACAAAAATGTAGAAGTAAGGGGTGAGTACCAAACCACACGGTACTCAGCAAGTAAACTTCTAAACACAAGCTAAGGGAACAGAATACAGGTACTTCTTACACCCCATCCGAACCTCCACAACTACAACCTGCATAAAACCAGCCCAACCTAACAGTTCACAGTTTACATAGCACACAACTCAACAACAACACTCTAACAAATTACATCTCCTCAACAACAAACTCAATATTCATCAATCACAACTTCCACAGAAAGGCACTCACAAGATCAGTAACACACAAGATCAAGTTCATCAATGATAAAAATGTGCAATGCAATGAAATGCAATGTCAAGTATAGTGATGCATGTCTGACCTAACGATACACACCCGCTGTCTCTCAGTCCGGGACCCATGGGGGACATATATGTCCATGCATCCATCGCGGCGTGCGATACGACCCTCAATATATAGTATCCGTCGCGGCGCGCGACACGTCCCTCGATAATAGAATCCATCGCGGCGTGTGATACGTTTATCGAAATATAGTATCTATCGCGGCGCGCGACACGTTCCTCGAAATGGTACATCCTCTTTAATTTCTCATTCTTCCTCAATTCACATAACACTTATCACAACCATGTCTCAGCACCAATGCAAATGAAATGTTCACACAAATAATGAGGAGATGACCATTTTCATAACAATGCACAATTCACAACAACACAATCGTGATACAACATCAACAATTTATCAATAAGCCTTTCAATGTTCACTCCTATAAGGATTTGGGCATGGAGGATTAGGAACTTCAACAATTTCTTCAAGCATTAAGACAACCTTTTTCATTGTAGGTCTCAATGAAGGATCTTCTTGAATACACCAAATAGCAACCATTAGAAATTTTTCTAATTTTTTTCTATCACTCATTGCATCTAAATCATTTTCAATAAGCTCATAAACTGTGCCTTCTTGGTAACAATCATAAGCCCAATAAGTTAAAATTGCCTTGTCTTCACCAACTTCATAGTCCACATTTCTCCTACAACAAATGATTTCAAGGAGTAAAACACCAAAGCTAAACACATCTACTTTCATTGTGATTGGCATGTTTCGAAACCATTCAGGTGCAACGTATCATTTTGTCCCTCTTATCGCTGTTTGAGTCTCGGATTGATCCATCCTCAACAACTTTGCTAATCTAAAATCCGATATTCTTGGTTCATAATGATCATCAAGAAGTATGTTCTGAGGTTTGATGTCACAATGAATGATTTGTGTGATACACTCGTCGTGCAAATACAATAGCCCTCTTGCTATCCCAAGTGTCACGACCCGAGCCTACACCCTGGACGTGGCCGGCACTCGAGAACCATTGCTGGTCCCCAAGCGAACCCTCATCCTGGCTGACTACAAGCGGAAGACTAACTCAAGCATACAAAAGCTTAAAAACTGAATAAAAAGAATA